>ML809148.1:47294-77719 GCA_009831015.1 Picea engelmannii | reverse complement strand
TCCTTGCTCAAATATGAGTTCTGAGCAGAAATTTATGAACAATTGAGAATTTTTCTTTCAATGATGCAATCCCTGTGCAGTTATTCTCCTTCCTTAGAGAAAAAATAGCTCTTGGACCTTTCTTGGATCCACTCATAAGTTTCACAAACCTTCTTTACCACTTTTGATGCAGGTCCAAACAATCAAAACCCCACGAGATTTCTTCCTAAGTCCTTTTCTTTCTTTAAAATAGTTTTTGGGCATCAAGCCCTTTTCTTTGGCACCCCAATCTCATGTCAACAAGTGCTAGAAGATAGGCGCTTATCTGGAGCCTTGGGACTTTAGGGCTCTGGAACTTTAGAGGTTCTCTCAACTCCAAACTTCCAAACCTCGGGAGCCTTGAATTGGAAATCTCGTGAAGAATGGTGGATTGATGGTCCACGTCTTCCCAGCATCCAACAGCTAAGATCAATTACGGGATTTTGGGCTTTAGGAGTTTTCGAAGTGTTATTCCATAGATCCGCTGGAATGTCAGACCGGTGAACTCACTAAAAAAAAATCAATGGACCACGCCTTCTTGTTAACCAATGGTTGCAATCAACTTTAGGACTTTGGGCTTCAGGAGTTCTAGACTATGCACACTCTCAATTCTTCTGGAGTGCTAAGTCTCCAGATTGCAGGATCTGTTGCCACGTATCCTCTCCTGATCAACGGCTAGAATTTTCTCTACAACTCCAGGATTCAGGGCTTTCCAAAGAACATCTCCAAAGATCTCTCGGAGTGTCGAATTAGTGGAGATCCTCTCCTTCCTCCATGTATCATCTCCCGATCAATGGTCGAGATTAACTGTGGCCTTTGGGAGGTTAGACTCAAAACAACCTACAACTCAATTCCTTCGGAGTACCAAGTCTTTGGACCTTGCGATCTGGCACCACAAGTCCATTGTAATCAATGGTTGAGATGGACTCTGGCCTTCGGGAGTCCTCAACCCCAACTGCTTATGCCTTGAATCCTCTAGAGTGCCAAGTCTCAGGACTACGAAATCTACTACCACGTGTCCTCACCCAATCAACGGTGAGGATTTACTCTACTCTTCAGAGCTTCGGGGGTTTCACCTTCATCACACTCCATTCCTTCTGAACGCCAAATTGGCAAACTCCCAGAGTCTTCGTCAGTAACTAAGCATTAAGGGGTGCTATGTGGTATAAAATAATGAATGGACACATGGCCCTATATGACGGGTGACACATGTCATATACTAATTGGCACGAACGGTATTTGAAAAACATGGAACACAGTGACACATGGAAAGTATCAAGTGTGCCCACATCACCCTAGGTGACATCAGCAGGCCGCGTCACTTCGGTGCTTCTTGAATTTGGAACTTCGGACTTCGGAGGTTTCTACATCATCACTTTGTGATTTACCCAAACATTGAACCAACGAAGTACTGAACCAGTGTCTCTTCGAATCTTTGGCACTTCGAACTTCAGCAGATTTCACAACTTCATCTAAAATTTCCTCTAAACACTGAATTTCAAAACTTGGTGGTTTCCTTAGCTCTATTTTCATTACATTATGGTGGTAACATGTGGCCCCATCGATGAGCAACATGTGTCAAGTCACAATTGGTTCTAATGGCCTATCAAAGGTACCAAGTAAGTGACATGTGGAAGGATAGGGTAGGTCCACTTCACCCTTGGTGACATCATCATATCACGTCACATTGGCGCTTCAGAACTTCAGCACTTCAGGATTCATAAGTTTTTACATCCACAAACTTGTTAACTCCTGAATGTTGAACTGTCGAACAATTGTTTCCTGGAACTTCGGGACTTTAGGACTCAAGGACTTCGGAGATCCAAAATTTCTTCCTTCACCATCCATTATTTCCACCAAACCTCTTAACTTTTCTGGGGTCCACGTAGTACATCTGTCATCATATAATATGGTGACACGTGACCCCCACGTGTCAGAATGATATTGGTCTAACAAGGTTGTCAAAAGTACAATTATGATTGACACGTGGCACGACTAGACGAGGTCCATGTCACCCCTATTGACATCATCATGCCACATCATACCCCATGCTTCAGCACTTACTAGCCCTGGGCTTCAACGGATTTCTTGACTTATCACCATGTTGCTCCCAAACTCCGAACTACCAAATAGTTGCTTCCTGGGACTTCAGGACTCTTGGGCTCCGAGACTTTGGAGCTTTTCTAAACATTACCTCATGGTTCTCCTGAACTCTGAATTTCTGAACTATGGAAATTCTGCACGGTTAATCTACAAAAACTTGTCTCTGTTAATCGAGTGGTCTAGATGAGTTCCTAACTTCGGGACTTTAGGAGGAAGTCCATTCTACGTGCACTTCAACCAATTTCCCCGAACGTCGAACCATCGAACTACTCAGGGAAAATCCACGGCTCTCCTCCTCCTGGATGATCTATGGATGAAAATCACTCTGGGACTTCATAACTTTGGGATTCGGCCCCTTTTTCTCAACAAAACGTAAACTTCGTCGAAGTCACGAAGTCCAAAGGACTTGGAGGTTAATTGTCATGCACCTTTTTCAGATCTGATGGTTGGTAAGGGTTTGCCTCCCCTTGTGTAGATCCTACTACTCAAATTCAATCTTGTGGTTATCAACAACAATTGTTGTGATAACTACTCTTCCACTTCTCTTGACCTTTCCATTACCACCTAGGAGGTCTTTCAGCGCCCCTCTAGCACTCTGTGCATCAAATCCATGTGGAATTTTTACTTCAATTCCTCATACATGGCCCATCCAGGTTCAATGTTGAAACCATGGGCTCTGATACGAATTTGTAGCATCCCCAACCACCCAAGTTGGTGCATACTGCCACAATTCTACTCTGTTTAAGATTCTGATACCAATTTGTAGCTTTGATACTAAATTGTAACACCCCCGGCCACCCATGGCAGACCATGCTTCTCTAAAACACATTTATTGAGCTTTTGATAACTAAAATGTAACATACCTAACCATAGACTTGTTAGGCTATGGCACACAGAAACTCATGTGGAACATCATACAAATATACTTAACAGACAATTACATTTTTCTAATATACAGATTAATGTGGAAATAATAGTAACCCTACACATACAGCATATACAGGCAATGCTTATAAATATTAGACATGTACAAATACACAGCATGTAAATGAACATAGAAATGGTACTTATCTTTTGTAGAAGACCACCAACTTCGTGCAGAGTTTCCATGAACTTCCCAACCATAGACCACATTGCTCATCAGTCTCAGTAGTCGGTCACCCCTGAGCTGGGACTAAACTCCACCCGAGTAAAGGGATTCCTAGGCTACACTGAGACAATGGGTTGCTACATAGTCAATCAGGAAGAATTCCCTCCCAGGAGCCAACTTATACACATATCCTACAACCTCTCATTCCCCACATGCTTGTCCCACCCTAGGAAGTGTGCCCCTTCATCTCAACAGTCCTTCGGCTACCCCACTTCCCTTCCAAGGCTTCAACAACATGCCAAACATGAATTCTCAGAGAAATATAGTTGTTGTTGGGATCCCTCCAGAATAAATCACTTCCCCAGAAACCACTCTCACCTAGAGAGAGTTTCTCACGGGCCTAACAACCTGCCTCTTCATTCCATAGGCCTGACAACTCGCCTCTTCACTCTCGCTCTTAGTCAACCAGCAATAGGCTCAGGTGAAGACAGCAACCGAAAATGGGTAAGGACACAGAAGATGGCAGCAATCCATGCTCAATCCATGAACTGCGTTGGCAGCAAAATCCAACCGTTAAGACACAACACGAGCTCAGGAAATTACAGGTGTGTCGGGCTTCACAAGAAATACACAATACAACTCAAGTTTAACTCTGGTTTCCTCAGGTATGTGCATGCTTAGAGGTCAACAATGGAGGTAATGGCTCCCAACGTGAATGCCTGAGTGCATGGGAAGGATGGAAAGAATGGAAGGAACCCCCCAAAATGAATTGACTTTCCCACATATAACTGCATGCACCAAGATTGACACATAGCCCTCCAGGAATCTCATTCCTCTCCACTTGTAGTTCGTTCCTCTCCCCAAAGTAACTTAGGATAACATAAGTTATATCCAAACCTTAGTCTTTAAGGAAATATATTATAATATTCCCTTAGAATTAAGCCCTCAATCTTAGCCCTTTTTTCCTAGCCTCTTAACCCCTTCCCTTTCCCTACTTGGTCGATCTTAGTCATCCATTCTCTTTTATTGTGGTCGATCTACACGCATCGATGTATTTATATTAATGATATGAGTGTTTGCATATACAAAAATAGGCTCTCTAGACTTTAGCATCTAGGCTATCTGGCCTAATCATCACATAAGCCTCCTAGGTTATAATCACTTGGCTCACCAGCTTATAAAACATGTTACATTTACAATTACAATTGGGGCTCGATTTTGGGATATTAAAATATTTGGAGCAAAAGACTAAAGAGTCAGGTTATCAGGATTGAAGAGTGAACTCTTGTGTGATTTTCACTAGAAAAAGAAGTGATTGATATTCTTTTTCCTTGTAGTTTTCCTAGCAGTGAGCTCCCTTGATTTTCCTAGTAGTGAGATTCTTGGTTACGTGTGCCAGAGAGACCCTGATAAATGAATGGGATGCCCAATTGATTGAGAGCAATGAAGGGGTACATTCCTTGGGTTGGGTAGTTCGAGAGGAAGAGAGGTGGAGTAAAATTGGGATAGTTGTAGGAGAACACCAGTGGGTTGTGGGATTTTCTCAGTTGTGAGTGGACAATGAGAGACCACCCTCTTTTGTGGATTGTTATCCCTAGTTTGGGGATAGCATGTTGTTGATATTTGGAACAACGAGTCTATGATTGGGTGGAACGTTGTAACACCCTGGGTTTCGAAACCCCATTTTAAATAATGTATTGTTACAATGTTGAGAGGCCAGGGTGCCCAAACAATTATTAAAAGGCCAGTGTGCCCAAGAAATGTAATGTTTTGATCATTATTAATAATAAACACATTAGCTCGCAGGGGTTTGGTTTACTGGCCAGTGAACGTATTGTTAAGGCGTTCGTGTTGTTACGCATGTCACGAGTTCAAACCTTGATTTATCCGGAGGCGTGCTTACGGGTTGTGCGATTCTCCCTAGGGGTTAAAAGGTAGCCGGAAAAATTGGACCCCATGTCACGCGAGTACGATACTTTCATCATTTCCGATTCCCCTATTCATAAAAAAAAATAATAAACACATAGTTGGCTACTATATGGACAAGGACTAGAGTTATAGGGGGCTATGATTCCACAAGAGAGGGGGCTTGAGGGACTAAGTGTTTATTCCTATGTTAATTACCCTTTTTGCCTAAGGGAGGGGATCGGTTACGTGAGCTTCTTGGGGAAGGCCAAGAGGTTCTTGATTCCCCACGAAGTTACTTAAACCTGCCTCTGGTTTGATGGGGGGGTTCGACTGATGGCTTGTTCGATGATTTTCCTGTATGTTCATTCATTTCCCTCACGCATTTTCATGCACCCACTTACCCATTCATTGATCCATCCTCACTTGTGTCTTAGATTGAAAAAGGCAAAGGAACTGCTAAGATCCATGGGATAGTTGGTTGTAATGGTCGTTGGTGAAATCCAGCCACGACTTGGGGCCTACATGTCTGAGATCTGTTGGCATGTGCCCTATTTTTCTCACAATTGCAAGTCCTGAGAGTTCCAACATTGAGAATTTGGACAAACTGTGATGGCGGCCCTGGAAAATGGAAAAGGACTGCCTTAGGGACTGTGTGGCAGAGAAGGGTGGAGGTTTATTATCTTGTGGTGGTATAGGCTGGGTGGAAGAGATTTGGGTACTTAGATTGTTGTGGGTGCTGGGAAACCTATGAGATCTTGAGAGCTGACTAGTTTTGGAACCCACGTACACTCTGGAACCATCCTTGTCGATTCATAGCCCTGGCTCAGGGGTGACACTACTGTGGAGATTTGGAGCAGTGGTGTCTACGGTTGGGTGGAACATCCTTGGTCTGCAACCAGTTGGTGTCTCCTTTTTATAAAGATAAGTTCTCTTTGTTGTGATATTATTATCTGTGTATGAATGTATTTCGCTGTGTATTTTAATTATCATTTAACTAAATCATAGATTATGCATGTGTGTTGGATATTGTTGTGCATGTCATTAAATATTTTATCTTATGTGTCCTTATTAATTTTAAAAAGGTATCGGTAAGAGAAAGAAATCCAAGGGTCGGCTTGAAGGTAGCATACCCTGGCCTGTGGGTAGCTGGGTATGTTACAGTTTGGTATCGGAGCTTCTGGTTGAAACACCAGGCTAGTATGGGTTGGGTCTGTTGGTCAGAGTCTCATGGTCGAGATCGAACTCTGACCGTGAAGTTAAAAATCTCAGGAGGAATGGCGTTGCAGAATCTACGCATGAGATAGAACGTCAAAGACCCGTCATAAGGGGTTTGAAGTATCATGATCGTCCCTCTTCGAATTCAGGAACGATCTCCACTGGAGGATCAAGAGAGATCTGGGATCGTTGGATCGGAGGATAGGTGAACAAGGGTCGTCCGATGAAAAGGAAGCAAGGGATAAGGTCACAAGCATCAGATCCCATTGGAGAGTGAGATCAATAGACAAGAGGCATTGCGGGGAACCAAGTTGCATGGGAGATAATTTCCCAAGGTGGTCCCGCATCCAAACCACGGTTTCACCAAGGGGTTACGTGTCAGCATCAGGAGAATTGTAGGGAGAAAAGATGGTTACTCCAAACCATCGATGTGTGCCCCCACAAATTGAAAGGAATGCAGTGATGTGACATTCTAGTACTTGAGCGATGAACCTCCGAAGAGAAGAAGTAGTCGGGGACCATCGATCTGTAGGAGGACATGCGTCAATTGATCATGTGCACTGGGTGAAAGCACTCCGAGAAAAGGAAAGCAAGGATAAGTTGAGAATTGAGATTTTCGGACCCCGGAGATCTGAAGTGAATTGCAGTTGTCTGATCCAGGAGGACACGCGGTAGAAATCCATGCACTTCGGGGAAAAGCGAAGGTTGAGAGTCAAGTTCTCTGAAGTACAAAGACCCGAAGAAATCCTAGCTGTCGATCCATGGGAGACACACGTCAGCAGATCATGAGCTTCGGATAAAAACATTTCGGAAAAAAAGTTGAAGCTTGACTTTTCCAAAGTTCGAAGGCCCAAAGAAATCGTAGCCATCGATCCATGGACTCCAGGTGAAGACCTGAAGTGAATCTTAGTCATTCGATCCAGAAGGACACATGGTGATAGATTGGCCAGTTCGGGAACTCAGAGTTCGGGAGAATTGGAAGTGTGCCAGTATGAAAACTCTTGAAGTCCCGAAGCCCGAAGAGCCAAAATGATGGGGCACGATGACGTCACCTAGAGGTGATGTGGATCCTGGAATTCTCAAAGTGACGTGGCTTGCGGACATCACCTGGGATGACGTGGACACATGGGATGTGTGCCACGTGTCATTAATTTTTGAGCATATGGAGTATTGAAATGTCAATTAGAATGTGACATGTGTCACCCACCTGATTGGGCCACGTGTCCACTTCCAGTACTTCAACACATGGAGACATATCGTGCAGTCAGGAGACTAGGCACTCCAATGGGGAAGGATGTGATAGGTTGCATTGGGTCAAAAACTCCCGAAGTTCAGAGTACATATAGACTGTTGATTTCCAGAGGACACACATCGAAGGATCGTCGACTTCGGGTGAAAATACTCCAGGATAAAGTGCAAGAGGAAAGTTTGGAAACTTTCAAAGCCCAAAGAGCCGAAGCGATTCATAGCCATTGATCTGTGGGAGGACACCCATCAGCAAATCAGGAAATCTGAGTAAAAGTGTTCCGGGAGGAGGCAAGAGAGGAAAGTTGATACTCCTGAAGCATGGAGTCCCGAAGTGGATCTTGATTGTTGATCGTGAAAGAGGATGAGGACCATTGATCTAGTCCTGGATGAAATTTGTGAAGTCCCGAAGCTCTTGACAAGCACTTTTTCAGCTAAGCGCAGGGTCATGGATGTGGTCATATGCATATTGAGAGCTGAGGGAAGGAGGAATAAGGGACGAATTGGTGGTCTTCAAGACAGAAAAGTACTAAGTAAGGATTTATCCACATTTTCTAGTTGTGGTCACCTGGGAAGGTGGTTTGAAGGAAGCACCTGCGTAGGATGAAATTATGTGTCAGCCAATGATAACAAGACATTTTTATTTTCGGAGAATATGGATATGATCTCCATGAACAAAAAAAAAAAAAAAGACGTGTAGCATGGTTTGGAAATTTTGTTTATCGTATGCATAATTCTAACAAAATGGTCGCTTGCATATTTTGCAGAATTAAGGGGTTTAAACACCTCAACTCAGGATGCGTATTGAGGAAACAGAAGAGGGAGACAGAGCCTCCAATCATGATAAGGAGGTCAAAGGATAGAATACCATAGTTGGTAATGCAGAGACAGAGTCCAATGGGCTCAAGGGAAAAGGAGAGTAGGAAATGTTAATAGAAACGGTAAGAAGCCTGAAGATGGAAGTGCGGATCTACAAAGAAGACAATGAGATACTGATGAGAGAGAAAAGTCAAATAAATGTTCGAGTGTTGCAGATCTTAAATCACTTGCAGAGACAAATGAAGAAGGGATCAAACTCAAGACAAGAGGAAGAAGGCAGGTGCCATAAAAGAAGGATGATCATGGAAGAGTTGGTTATTCCAGAAGTGCTAGCAGAGCTCATGGACACCACTCACCTCCTTACTCAGAAAGAAATTTGTATGCATCAGATGATCTCGTAAGCAGTCCAGAGGTATCTTCTGTCAGACACCAAAGAAGGAAACAAGAGGTAGATCATTTGCAAGGAGAGATGAGGAAGCTCAAGCCACCTTCCTTTGAGGGTAAAAGAGAAATGGAAGATGATGTCGAAGCATGGTTGCTTGGGCTCAGGAGATATTTTCAGTTGCATAACTATTCATCAAATATGGAAGCCAGGATTGCCACCTACCATTTACACGGGAAAGTTGCAATGTGGTGGAACCAACTGAAGCGAGTGGAACATGTTAATGAAAGTGGGACCACTTGGAAGCAGTTCAAGAAGTACTTCCAGAAGGAGTACCTCTCAGAGAATTTCTATGACAAGAAAATGTAGGAGTTCTTTGAACTTAGTTTGGGAAGCATGACTATGGTAGAATAAGAGAAGAAGTTCTTGGGATTGTTAAAGTATGTCAGGTTCATTGGTGATGAGAAAGTGAAAATACAGAGATTTCTAAGTGGATTTCCATCCTTTTATAAGGAAAAGATCAAGTATGATGAGCCCAAGACCTTGACAGAGGCCATCAGGAAGGCTAAATACCTGTATGAGCAAGGCCAAGGAAGAGAATCTCTACAGAAATCTTGGAAGGACAAGAAAAATGTGAAGTCCGATCAGAGGAGGAAAGGATTCAAACCTTCCTTCAATAGGAATGAGCCTAATAGAAATCATCAAGATCAGTATGCTAAGGGAGATTTCAAGAAGGAATATTCCTTGGGAAAAAGGGGAAGACTACCAATCCAATGTTGGGGATGCAAGGAAGATCACTTGTACAAGGATTTCCCACACAGAAAAGACAGAGTGAAGACTGTGCACAACATCCAACAGKCTACAACAGTCGAAGATATGGGAAGAATCTATGCAGCTTTAAATGATCGACAAGCAKATTACCATTCCAATATGATCRAGGTGGAAGGTAAGATCATAAATCAACCTGTTTCTATTTTGATTGATTCAGGAGCAAGTCATTKCTACATTGATCCTAAGATAGTCGATAKATTACCTTTGGAGAAAAGTAAACTTGGAAAATCAAGTTTGGTCCAGTTAGYCATTGGAACCAGAAGAAGAATCCATGATATGGTCAGAATTTGTTCCATAAGTCTTAATGGCATGAATAGTAGTATGGATGTAAATATCATACCATTGGGGTCTTATGATATTCTGATTGGAATGGATTGTTTGGACAAGCATCATGATGTCCTAGATTGTCATAACAAGACATTTACATGTCTTGATGGAAATGGAAAACAGAGCATTGTGAAAGGAGTTCTAGGACCCATCTCTATAAGGGATATTTCAGCCTTACAACTGAAAAGATGTTTTAGGAAAGGATGTCAATTGTATGCAGCTCATGTGGAAGAGCCAGAAAATACAAAAGGGCCAAGCCGGACAAGGCTAGAGTTATAGGGGGCTATGATTCCACAAGAGAGGGGGCTTGAGGGACTAAGTGTTGATTCCTATGTTAATTACCCTTTTTTCCTAAGGGAGGGGATCGGTTACGTGAGCTTCTTGGGGAAGGACAGGAGGTTCTTGATTCCCCACAAAGTTACTTAAACCTGCCTCTGGTCTAATGGGGGGGTTAGAATGATGGCTTGTTCATTGATTTTAATGTATGTTCATTCATTTCCCTCACACACTTTCATGCACCCACTTACCCATTCATTGATCCATCCTCACCTACATCTTGTCTTGGAAAAGGGAAAGGAACTACTGAGAAATAGCCACACGATAGGTGGTTGTAATGGTCGTTGGTGCAATCCAACCACAACCTGGGGCCTGCATGTCTGAGATGTGTTAGTGTGTGCCCTATTTTTCTCACAACTGCAAGTCCTGAGAGTTCCAACATTGAGATTCTGGACCAGCTGTGCTGGAGGCCCTGGAAAAAGGAGAAGGACTGCCTGAGGGACTGCGTGGAATAGAAGGGTGGAGGTCCGTTCTCTTGGGATGGTATAGGATAGGTGGAAGAGAGTTGGGTACTTGGATTGTTGTGGTTGTTGGGAAACCTGTGAGAGCTTGAGAGTTGACTGGTTTGGGAACCCAATTACACTCTAGAACCATCCTTGTGGATTCATAGCCATGTCTCGAGGGTGACATTGTTGTTGAGATTTGGAGCAGTGGTGTTTACGGTTGGGTGGAATTTCCTTGGTCTGCAGCAAGTTGGTGTCGCCTTTTTATAAAGATAAGTGATCTTTGTTGTGATATTATTATTTGTGTATGAATGTATTATGGTGTGTATTTTAATTATCATTTAACTAAATCTTAGATTATGCATGCTTGTTGGATATTGTTGTGCATGCCATTAAATATTTTATCTTATGTGTCCTTATTAATTTTAAAAAGTTATCGGTAAGAGAAAGAATTCCAAGGGAGGGCTTGAAGCAGCATACCATGACCTGTGGGTGGTTGGGTATGTTACAAACGTCTATCCCAAGTAGTCGGTTGCACAACCGTTTTTAAAAGATAAGTGTTTATCTTGTTTATGTGTTGCATTATGAATCTAATTGTTATGTATTAAATCTGTATTTGAGAAAGATTTATATGTTGTTGTGTTGATTTATTTAAATTTCATTCGTATCATTTTTTATCATGTTGTATATGCATTTAATTAACTATATCAGACAGTAGTTAAATTGGTGTGTAATTCATAGCTGGTAAGCTACATGAAATTAGTTAGCGGAAAAGTTTAATTTTATGAGTATTTCTACACGTAATGGACCTCAGTTGGGCTAGTGAACATTACAAATAATCCAAGTGGATACTAGTGGCCACCCACCTCATGTTCCACTAATTTAGAATGGTTCCACTTCTTGGTATTTTTACTACAGCTTTTTAGGTCCCAAACTTTCGATATGTTTTTCAGGCATTTCCCTTTCATTTTTGGAAGTTGAGGTAGGCCAAAAAATATTTGATTGCATGGAATACCAAACTCATAAATCATGGATTAATCTTTGTAATGGTCCAATAAATTCACTAAAAGGATTTTTTATGCAAAAGTTACACCCCAAAGAATTTGGTGTATCAACTAGCCTCCTCAGGGCATGTTAGCACTGAAAGTCGCACTTTGACTACAAAAGTGTAAGATCAACACCCATCGGTATTTTAAAGATAGTTTTATGATAAGGTATAAAATGGATGAAAAATCAAGAAAACAATGTCAATGACAGATCACTCCATACAATATACACCAGCAAGTAAGGTTTTGAATAACTTAGGTCAGGATTTAAAGGGTAAAAATGGATAGATGGAAGACATGGAGAGGAAAGATGAAATATGTCTAACACTTACATCAGGTAGTATATAGACATATGAAGAAAACCTATGAAACAAGAAGTTTTCATAGTCAAAGGGAAACTCTGATAAAATTATAAACAATATTACAACCAATCCTCCATTGCAACAAAGTTACAATTAAGACTACGGAATCATCCAATAGACAGTAATCATGATTAGATAGAAAATGTAACAAGGAAGAAGAATTGGTTTCTATTATCCAAAATGTTTTAGGTCTGGTACTTGCAATAGGAGATATCCTCTGTTACACAGACAGTGTAAAATATATGAGTCTCTATCACTCCTTTCTAACCCTATCAGTTTTTTCCAAATCCTATTTATCACCTAGATTGTTTCTTTACAGTATTACAATTCGAACAACAACCTTCCTAGGATTAGTGTGCCTTCAAAGGGGAGAGGAAATAGGTGGACACGTGAAGATAACAGACTGTTATTTTCCTGAAAAATGTTGTCAATGTTCATAACATTCATTTATGGTTGATGAAGTGCCCTTTTGGGCGCATCGTCTTTGGCAAGTGGCCACCCAACTCACAACTAAAATTTTAGACATATGGCATGCATCCATCGAACACTTGGTCGGTCATTCCTCCACCAAAAATCCCAAATCATGATTTCACAGCACAACGTTGTGAACTATCTTAGTCTACTTTGTTTTGTGCTTTTTTGGATGCTTGAATGATTGGAAATGTTATGGAAGCAAGACTAAGGTTTCTTCAAATATTCATTGTCTTGCTTGCATCCCATGAACTCATTGATACTTGGTGATCACATAATGTTGTAGGATACCTCTATAGGTGATGATATCATCATTGTATGATCATAGTTACAGAAAAAACATGCATTACGCTCTCAGAACCAAATCTTCAAACACCACTATAATGCATACAGTCACAATGATAAAATTAGTATAATTGCTTTGAAAAATTGATTCTTCAACTAACTCTTTGAAGATGGAATAATAACCTGAATATCTCTGACATATGATCATTGTGTTGATGAAGTAAAATCCACACCTTATCACTCCAATAGGTTCCCAATAAAGCTGCAAAAAGAAACTTCAAGGAACTATGTTTTCTTGAATACAGACTGAGAGGTGAATATATATATATATATATATATATATATATATATATATATATATATATATATATATATATATATATATATATATATATATATATATATATATATATATTGCCACACTGATAATTATCTTTAATATCCTCAAGAGAAAAGATATATATGCAATAAATAAGACTTCTATATATGATTTATACAAAATTTGATTTCTCTGACAAAATTTATTGCAAGCCTTCAAATTTAGCTATCTTCCCATACTCAAGTATATTCCTTTGTCTTCTTACCAACAAAGAATGTTTTAGACCTTTCCCAAAAGGAGTTGGACCTTCCTCGACTAGTTTCCAATAACCCAGCTGAAGTGCCTCTACCTGCTCATCAGTTGCATTTTGTAGTAATAATATTCTATGTAAATTCAACATCCTAAGGGCAAACTTCAACATGCTCCAACTTAGACACTTCATCTAGGGAAAGACCCTTAAGGCGTTTAGCTAAGTACAACTTGCTTGTAGTTGTTGTTTCTTGGGACAACACAAATCGAAAACCATCAGAGGAATCTTCTGCAATATCAATGAGATTTTTAGACCACCCACGAGAACTCACGAGCTCTTCCTTAGCACCTTCAACACTCAATCTTGGCACCTACAAGTTTAACTTGAAATCCATTTCTTAGCATTCGACGTAACACTTGGCTCTTTGTTGCTCGAACAGGTCACTTGGAGGCACTGTAAACATTCACCGAACCCCTGATGGTGCTACATGTGATCGTAGATGGTGCTCAAGCATGGACATCTCCAACACCTGCAAATCTCAGCAGCTGGCACCTTCATCGAACACCTACTAATTACTTTGTTCATTGTGACATGATACTAACACTCTGGATTTAACATATATTGCGTTGTTGTTTTTTTTTTTATATGCACGAAGAATATCCCACATGGAAAAAGGACAGGGAAATTTTGTTGTTTATAAGCATCGACGCTCCCAACTTAAGTCGACGTGTTGTGCACCTACTATGCTCCTCGTGAGCTTGGAATTTGGCGCTAGGCTTTATGTTGTTGACTTAGTATGTAGGCTTGGATCCCGGTGCTTGGTAGACTTGATTAAATAATTAGAGATTGGGCTCGTAGGTGATCCAGATGGATCTTAGTGGCCATCCACCTCTTCCATCGAATCACCATTTTGAGCATGTGGTTTTGATAAACCATGATATTCACCCTTTTTATGGGGAATAGAATGTAATGTCATCCTCATTTTTTAATTATAGACATCATTTAATGATTTCCTAGTGGTCTTATGTACATTACTATAACATAGTGTTAATGCACCGGATCCCATTAGAACTCTATAGCTAAGCATGCTCAAGCTAGAGTAGTATTGGGATGGGTGATCACCTGGGAAGTCCTAGTGTTTTACATGCCTATGGAATTTTATAAAGTTAGTCCAATTTATCCCACATTTATCCCACATGCATCATGGGAATTGTTCTCCTCTCACTCTCTCACATATAATTGAGGTGAAGGAGGCCCTTTAAGCATGCAATGGAGTGTGATGTAAAGCTTCTTGTGAATGAAGCATAGCCAAAATCTCTTTCTTTTTAGAGATAAGCTACCCCATTTTTCCAGTTTGTGTTCTACAGTGTTTTTCTATCTTATTCAGTAATAGAAGTTGGGTTTCACTGTATTTATGTGTTCTCTTCTATATTTTTGTTTATTTCATTGTTATATATCGATTATATTTCTGCCTTCATGTCATTCTCAAAATAATATGGATCAGTGGTATCAAAGCAGTATGCTCCTTGTCATTTCTCGGAGCAGGTCCCCAACGAGGTCAAGGTATAGATATTTGGGTCTCGAGCTAGTTTCTCTTGAGGACAACCACTCTTAATATCCCAAGTGACCTCCCATGGTGGAAGAAAAGAGAGATGACAGAGCAGGAGATCCTTTCAAGACATTGCTCAAGGAATCCCTCATGCAACAAAGGAACAAGATGATGCAAAAATTTGCTCAGATCCTTCAAAGACTATCGACGGTGACATTTGAGGCATCTTTGACAAGCAACAATTTTGCAAGTGCGATGCCCTTCAAGGTACAAGTCAATTTTTATATTCCTTCATTTGAAGGCTAGATAGATGCAGATGCTCTAGAAAAATGGTTGAATCTTCTAGAAGGTCATTACTTTGTCCAAAAAAATTTCCACAGTGAAAATATCACCTTTGCGCTCCTCAAAGCCCTTCCCCATGTCATATCTTGGTGGGAAGCTTACTGGGAGAGGTACACCATGGATGAATCTACACTATTTGGGAGAGAACCCACTTGGGAGACCTTTGTAGATGCCATAAAGGATTAATTCTACCTTTTTGGAAACTATGATGACCAATACATGAGATGGACAACTCTGTGTCAAAAAAGAGACCAAACGGTGGTGGAGTACACCAACATATTTCATACCTTGTGCTCAAAGTTGGGTATCAAAGACTCCGAGTGACACCTGGTTTTGAAGTGCCGCAGTGGTCTACATAGGTACATCCAAACAAAGATGGATTTCTTGGACATCTCCTCACTGGGAGTTGCTTATTGATATGTAGTTAAAATTGAACATAAATTCAAGCAGCAAAGTAATTGGGATAAGAATGGATAGAGCAAGGAAGGTCGACCTCAAGAGATCTAGTCCCAGATGCAGGAAAAGAAGGGTAACGGGAATTCTAAGAAAGACACTGGAAAGTGGTGTGAGTTACACAATATCCCTTGGCACAACACTGATGAATGTCATTCAATACAGTCACTGGTGGTTGAGCTCAAAGACAAAGAGTCAAACCCCGACTTGGACCCTAATTAAGAAAATAATAAAAGGAGACAAATCATTGATGGAGAACCCACTTCTATTGTCACAACTAAAACAATCCAACCAGAAGATGATCTTGAGGAGGGGGAGTGACTCTTCCATTCACAGATGTGGTTGAAGGGGACCCCACTGCATTTTATTGTTGATATCGGAAGCCAAAAGAACATCATCTCAGAAGAGGTTGTCAAGCAATTGGATTTGCCAACAACACCACACCCACAACCATACAACATCAGGTGGCTTCACCAAGGTCAATATCTTCATGTCGACCAGCAGTGTCACATGTCCTATGACATCAAGCCCTTCAAGGGTGAGGTATTGTGTGATGTTTCCCCACTGGAAGTCTGTGATGTTTTATTAGGCCAGCCATATATGTGGAGGCGTCATGTTGTTTATGAGTCTCAACCCCATAGCGTCATTGTTACTCTAGGGGGTCAGCTATATCAGATACCAGAGGTAGTTCCGACTAATGTCCCACCAAAAAAATTCCAGCAGAAGCAGATCGGCAATATCGTAGACGAGTACCAAGATGTTCTTGCTGCACCTACAGAGGTGCCTTCACACTGCCCAATCAAGCAAGGTTATAATATAACCCTTCATACTCGTCATGCTACATCTTCACCGATAGAGTCCTCCCACACTTAGATAGATCATGCAGCTATATTGATTGAATAGATACAACTCCTCCAGCAACTTGTTCATGACATCCTTCAGCAAGCTAATAAGGACAACTTCTTCAACAAGGAAAGCAATGCAACAAGCTTCAGGTTTAGAAAAAATCTCCCCATATCCCAAGGGAACTTGACGCAATGGGTACCATTGATTCCTAAGGGGGGAGGAATGATCCAGATGGATCTCAGTGGCCATCCACCTCTTCCACTATGTTGTTCCTGAGATTAAACTTAAGGCTCAAAGAGTAATGTCAGGCATCAGGAAATTTTAAGAGAGTGCTTTTTAAAAGTGTTGTTTCTACCTTATTTATATGAGAAAAAAACCTTAAATGAAATTAATAGTATGTCAGCACAGAGGCCATATTTTGTTGCTGAGACAAAATTGCAATATCGAATGGTGTGAGAGAAAACTAAAAAACTGTAAAACAAAGCAAGGCATCAATTGTTGAAGAGTCTCACCTTATTGCAGTGGAAGAAAATAGATAGTGTAACCTTGAATAAAGTATAAGATACAGTAATCCACACAGCTCGCAGGTCTTGATTTACTCACAGTAAATGCAGAGGAAAAACTGCTTACTTAACAAATTATTGATGAAATATGATTACAGTAGTTGTTTTACTAAATTGGAATCAAACATTTATCAAGGATTTCATAAAGAAATGCTGAGATATGGAAAAATAGAAGAAACACATAACCCAAACTCAACAAAATTTGGAATCTTTGTCTGCACTTGTATTAATACTCAATAAGGAGAGTTTTCTTTGTTACATTCGACAAGAAGAAGCCCTTTGATAGATATTGAATCTATGTATTTATACAAATGGTCTCAACTCAAAACGGTTGGACTTCTTATAATTATAAATAGTAAATAATTTTGAATAAGGCAACAAAATGTAAAATTTGCAAAGCTCCACTAGTGTTTTCCTTTGTCTCTTCGTCTGCTGGCAGAAACGTTTCTTTTTCTCATTATTTAGTACGGGTACAACTATCATCTGATCTTCCTTATGATTTGACATTCATTTATGGCCCATTTTGTTTCATGTCATCTATCCCTCAAATATGTAAATAGCATGTGCATGTTCCCCTTACTTGTTTTTGGATGTGCTTGTTTTCCCATATTCAACACATTGGATGCATTTACTCAATAATTGCACCACTAACCTTGAAGGCTCGATTGCTTCCTTTGCCTCGAAAGTGTATAACTTCCTCTCTACCTGAGGCATCTTTTCTTGTATCCTTTTCACTCCTTGGGATATGACCTGTAATTGCAAACTTGGGTTTACTATCCATTTATTTATTTGAAGGAGATCAATTTGGTTCATTGTCTAAATCGTTGTCAGGGATTCTTCTTTTCTTGTTCTGGAATTATACTGGTTCTTTTCTATATCAATTTTACCCAAGGCTTCGAAGACAATATTTCCTTCAAAATTAATTAGTCCTTTGTCTAGTGAATACAACACTTCTAGACAAGATTCATTTACCTCTCTGGAAAATCTTTTGCTTTCTGCTAGATTTGTTTCCCATGCCTTTAAAGCTATATCACCTTTTATTTGTTCCGAAAGAGAAATTTGATGAACATTTGAGGCATCATCCTTTGGTACCAATAATATGGCCTCTTGAAACTTAACTCGAGCTGAGTGAGCTTCCCTTTATTTAATATAGATATCTTTTAGACTCCCTAGTAGTATTTCTAGATGGAATTGACCTTCAAGAAGAGATTGTGATGGGCTATTTCTAGTTTTTCATTTACCACCAGTGCTTGAGACCAAAAAGGTGATATCTCCGTTGATGTACCTTTAGTCAAGTCGAACCTGGCTTGCAACTACTTTATTAACTCTTCTTGTTGAGTGACCAATCCTTTGTTGGCCTGTGAATTCTGATGGAGCTCTTCAAGGTTAGCTTGCAGCCATTGAATTTGATGTTTGTCATAAGCTCTGATCTGTTCAAAATATTGGTTCATATTATTCTTCACATTCTCTTCCATGGTCATTTTTTATCTTGCAGCTTCCCTACCAACAGGTCCCTCTGTTTTAGTTGCTCAGCCAAATTTTCTACAGACCATTGGTTAGCAGTGGAAAAAGTGCCCAACGAGCCTACAACTTCCTTTGTGAATTCAGTATCATCTCGGTTCTATCCATCGTACACCATCCTTTTCCTTTTTACCATCGCTCCCTCCTTCTGATGTGTTTCTCGTTTAACGATGGCCCTTCGTTTCTTGCTAAAGAAGAAGTCTGAAGGGGGAATTTCTTCGAGCGAAATTGGGGTGAGATCACCCACATAAATGACTTCAGAATCAGGATTCCTGAAACTTGACTGCAATGGTGTTAATGAAGTAATAGGGGTACCTATATCCATGGATGGTTGTTTCTCAACAGTGTTGGTAGCAAATGTGACTAGTGTCGAAGGAGACGTATCCTTCCCTTGCTTTAGGAAGGCTTCGAGATGAACCTTTGCTTGAGGGCCTAACGGATTTGATAATTAAGCTTCCACTTACTGCATTAAAACCTCATAGCTCTTTGGATTTTCTTCAGTATCCTGTTTTCCAGAGCTCTCTGTTTCAAAACCTGGAGGTACAGTTTTCTGTGTAGGTGAAGTGTCTTTGAAAAATGAAGAAACTGGTATGTTGATCTGGGGACTAATCTTGGACTTTGTTCAGTACTTCCTCATAATACCTGACTCCACTGAATATTTCATCATGTGGGGAGTTTTCATGTACATATCTCTTCAAGTTGTATTGGGCCAGGCAATTTTCGACGATTTTGTGTCGTTTGCGTCTTTTCAATTCGATGTCAACCAACTTGACATCCTCCAAAGTTTTTTCCTCCACTTTGGAGTGACCAAAGTCTAATAATGAAAACATACCAACCTGGAGAGGGAAGATAGGCCATACCTTTTTCTGGGCCACTTTCATCTCCTTGTTGATGCCCCCTATCATTGTTTGATAAGTTACTTCTCGGCATACTAGCCGGTCTGGTAAAAACCTCGGAAGAGCATGGGGAGGGACTGAGCATACAAAAACCCTTATGTAAGAGAAGTTTTCGTCTATGAACTAGTCTGCTATTTTTCCTAGGTTTCCCATGATTCTATCTGAAATCCTAGGGGGTGGGAAATCATATAAATCTATATGAACGGGCACCACTACATGATGGCAGATTTTGTAGAATAAATCTTTGGCCTTGTCTTCCCACAACTTAGAATGATAGAATTGAATGGGTTCAACGTTGGTCAGGGTCCAGCTCTAGTTCATCAGTGGAAAAGGGGTTATGAAGAAAATATCATCCATGATATACATGGACATATAGAAAGAGGTGGGTTGCCCCTTTGACTTCACCAATTTGTATTCTGTGATTTCTTTAGCCATATTGTCTGATAAAATTTTGGCCCAATTTAGCCATGTTGTCTGATAAAATTTTGGCCCAATTAAAAGAGTAACCCCCGGCCACCTCGTGCATAATTGACACCCATGCCACAGGGAAGTGAGTGGGACTCTTCTTCCCGAATATCCTACAGAAAATCATAGCTACATAAATACTATGAGTATCCAACGACATTGTGGCATAAATGCCATGAGCGTCATCTCTAAATTTCTCTAGGTGCCCCCACCAGGACTTGATTATATCCGGATAGATTTTGTCATATTGTATACACTCTTGTTGCTCAAACTCCAGCATGAATGCAGCATTGAAATTATGTTTAAAATTCGGAGATGGCTTATACATTACTTGTATGTGTTATGGTCAAAAAGACCCAACAACCACCTTTTGAGAGTTGAAAATTCTCTTAGTTTGAATGTCGACGTTTTCCAGGGCCCAGCCTATCATGTTGTTATATGGCATGAGTCTTGGTCGTGCAGCTATTTTGTGTAGCTATGAATGTGCTATATCCCTGAGTTTATCTTCATGAGTGTTGTTCACTTCATCACCCGAATCTTCTGGGAAATTTATAAGCTCGTGCTCCAGAATCTCAAACACTTGTGTCCAAGATTTCACATTATCTATGGCTCGCGGTGAGGTATCTGACAGCACGTCCGCATTCGGATTTGCACCTTCACCAGTTGCTTTAATCATCTTCCATGATGCCATGATATCGATAAAATCGGAACGGGATTACCTGTTGCAGGGGAATGTGTGAGCTTCTCAGTTGAAAAAAACTTACTATTATGCGTAGATGAAAATGGAATTCAAAATCAAGCATTTTTATTCACATCGGGTGCATTGATTCGAGTATACCCTTACTGACGGAAAATTTATTAATATTAATGGAAAAGTATACCTGGCGATCCACAATCTATGCTAAAATCATTACCGTTGATCTGTGATAAATGCCATTAATATCGGCAATTCGCGTTCGGGAGTTTTTGATGAAACAGATTTGAAATTTCCCGAATCGCGAATCCACGAAAGGTTAATTACGAGATAATCCTTTTTAAAATATTAATTAATCACGTTTAACTTCAAGTGCTTCGGGTATTCGGACGTCAGGGTTTTTCAATGTATCCCGAAAAGAAATCCTTGAAAACCGAAACTGCGAAATGATTAATTATACGATAATCGCTTTTAAGTTTTAATTAATCGCATTTAAGTTTAAGTGTTTCAGAACTTCGGGCTTCGGATATTTTAGGATGTGAAGAAAGGTAAATATCTGAACTCTGAAGTGCAAAGTTGTTAACTATATTTTAACCAAGATTAACTTAGTTAATTAAGATTTAATATTTCGGTATTTTAATGCTTTATGGATTTGTGAGTTAGATCTTTGTTATATTTCTGAAAGGCCATCCCTGTAGTGACGTGTTGAAGATGACATCATTCTAGATGATGTGTCGAGACCAGGGGGTGCCACGTGTTACTTAGAATTGTATGAATCTTCAGATGGAAATGTCGGAAATGAATGTCACGTGTCAACCCAAGGAAGACTTGAAAGATACATGTGTACTTATGACTCATATCCTTTAAAGGTTTACAAAAAGGTGAAAACGGACACTTTCAGGTTTCGGGATTTTAATCGTGAAGACCTATCGAAACTTCTGAAGTGCGAAGCTCCAAAGCGAACTTTAGTGATTTGACTCTTTAACAATTAGGCGGCTCCAAAATTCTGGGGAAAAAGGCGATCATTCGATCAACGAGGGAACTTCATCAACGACAAATATCATGCACGCCTTATGACCAGAAATAAATTTGATTTAAACTTTGAAATTTGGTTTCTGAGTTGCCACTTTGGGAAAAACGAAGTTGAGAAAGTAAAGCTTAAAGTTTAGGATTATATATGTTCTAACATAGGCTCCATCTGGGGATCGCGTCTCCATGTGAGGTGTGGAAGAACAATAGACTAAGTGCCTTTATTGGGTAAATAGAGTCATTATTTCATTTATGGGAAACACCTTTGGGGAAAAATCATACAAAGAAAAATCGAACTTCATCTGAATCTCAAAAAACCTTCGAAACACATTTAATTATTGACCTCAAGTCAGGCTATTAATAATTTCCCTTTCCTAAAACTGATTTTGGATTTGTTTAAGATAATCAAAACAACTTTAACTGAAATATCATACTTTGGTCGATTTTGTTCGCGTCAAGGCAAAGTAATTTCAAAATTTATTTAGGGAATCCCTTGTCAGTTTAAAATTTAAATAGTACCGGAAAGAGAACTAGATACCAGAGTATGTTTATACATGTATGACAGCCTTACAGATATCATAGATATTGCTTCACTGCCAGGGAGCCTGTTCAATACCCTGGTGAAGTTATCTACATTTCCCATTGAATTTCCTTTCACCACTTCAATTAGTATTTTGGCATTTTATTGAGATGAGGGAAATCATTACATGAATTTCCTTTTATCATATCTTTTGGACAAAATGGGTGCAATCATTTTATGAAATTCCTTTCACCATATGTCTTATATTTTTTATATTTTTGAAGTGGGGGATATCAATTTGTATGTATCATACAAGGGATCATGTATGCTTAAGATTTGACAATGAAGGTCTGTCAACAATTTTTTATTGTACTCTGAACTAATTCTTTCTCAATCTTCAATACATATTTTCCTATAAGGAAGATCTTATGGGGAATTTTTATTTTCCAGGGATTTTCCTTGAGCGAACTAATCAGTTAAAATTTGTTAGAAGAGCTAAAGTTATCAGGATTAGCTAGACATACTTTCTTTCAGTTAAAATCAGAGGAACATAAATGTTTTCGCCTAATATTGTTTTGAAGATATGTTTTTAAGTTTACAGAGCTAAGGCGAAATTATTTCTTTCTATGACGATTTAAGGCCAGGTAGTGAAAATCAAAATAGAGCAAAAAATTGAAGATAGGAAAAATGAAGCAGAACGAGGACTCAGAGGGTTTGACACAAAAGAATCTCATTTCCACATAAGTTTATTTCTGGATTATCAAGCTTCATTTTTTTAAGCCCTTTTTTATTCTTACTTTCTTTTCTTTTTATTTCATTTTTGTTTTATTTTAATTTGATTCGGAAATCTAGAGAATTATAACTTTTTTATCTTTGATCGGGTGATTATATTTACATGACTGGAACCTAGTTTATATCCTATAAGATTTCTTTAGAATTGCATCTTGAACAATAAGTATAGAAATTCATACCTCGGATTTCATTTACATTTTCGATCAAACCGATTATTAATTCATCACCTGTTTTGAGAGAAAACAAACGTTTTGAAAACTAAGTGTTGGGTTCCGATACCTCCTCATTTCTCATCCAATAATGAGTATTCTGCATGAACACAAAAAGAAAAAATCATGAAATTCCGTAGAATAGAAATGATATGCAATACAGATTTTTTATATTTTGCTTTATGATATAGAATAAAACTTGATTTATTTACAACGAAGAAGTAAAATTTAGATGACCTACGAAGAAAAATGAAATTGCAAATTTAAACAAGAAACCAAACCGGTATATATAATGATAATGTGAAACATGATTATTGCATAAAATGTTTTAGATAGCGCTCGTTGATAGGGGCATCAAAAGTTTTTCCGTCAATATTTTCCAGTAGGAAGGAATTATTTCCCTCTGTAGCTGCAATCCTGAATGGTCTGAACCAGATATGATCGAACTTGTCGTGTTTTCCCGCATCTTCTTTTCTAGCATCCCATTTTAAAACTAGATCACCAGGAAGGAACTCCTTGTATTTAGCTTTTTTATTGAAGAGAGCTTTCATATTGTCTTGGCACTTTTGAAGTTTTTCATCTACTTCGGACTTGTTTTTTTGGACTTCGATTATTTGGTTTATCCTCCTTGTAACATCATTTGTCTCCTCTTTTGCGTTTTTCCACAACATCATCACAGGAAGAGCGAGATTGATGGGAAGGACAATGTCAGTACCATAAACCATTTGAAAATTAGACATACCTATTGATTTCTTGGTACCGATCTGGTTCACCCATAAGGCTTACTTCAGGTGAACGTGCCAAGCCTTCTTATTCTCCATCAAAAAAAAATTTATTATATTCATCAAACTCTCGTTGGATGATTCAGCCAACCCATTTCCCTGAGGATAATAGGTTATAGAATGTCCTAGCACAATGTTATATTTTTGACAAAAATTTACCATTGCCATAGATTTGAAAGCTTGGATGTTGTCCGTGACTATATTTCTAGGCAACCAAATCTCGATAGGATGTTCTCTTCTAAGAAGTTTATTACTACCGAATCAGTGGCATTCCGAGTTGGAATGGCTTCAACCCATTTCATGAAATAATCGGTAGCAGTTAAAATCCATTTATGTCGGGCGCTTGACTGTGGGTGGATTTCTATGATGAAGTCTAGACCCCATTGTTGAAAAGGAGCCCTTGTTTTGACTGGGACTAAAGGTAATGCAGGAATATTTTCCTTACCAGAGAACAGTTGGCAAGGGTTGCAGGCTCTGACCTTGGCGTTCACATCAGTAAATAACTTTGGCCAATAATATCTAGCTCTTAGAATCTTGTAGGTCGTTTCCCTCCAGGCGTGATGCCCTCCACACACTCCTTTGTGAAATTCATTTATAACATTCTCTGTTTTAGGTTCTTTTAAACAATGTAGCAAGAAACCTAGAGTATCTTTCCAGTACAGTTGACCTTCAATAATACAATATTTAATTGTGTGTAGCTTCAACGTTCTCACTTTGGATGGAGTCATGTCACTCGGGCACTGAAGGGTAAGGAGGTATGAAACAATATCGTGATACCAATCAAAAGAAGAAAATTTATCTTCGATCTAGACTGTAGGGGTTTGATCATCAAGTTCCTCTATGTTTAGGATATATCCGTGTGATTATAGGTGGTTTATCTCGAGTGCCCTGAAATTTGATTATGCTAATAATTTCGCCAGGCCCTTACCTTTGACTAGCTTGATCTGTTTTACTTCTAGATCGAACTCCTGAATTTTAGCTAACCACCGACCTCTCCTGCCATCACTATCTGGTTGTACCAAGATATCTTTGAAAGAGCTTGTTGGAACATAAGCGATTATTCTGGAATGCAGTACATATGTCCTAAAATCTTTGAGAGCTTTCACCATCGTGTAAGCTTGTTTTTCCAGTATATCATATCTTAATTCGGCATCTCTGAGACTTTTACTGAAAAAGGCTATCGGTTGCTCGAAACCTTCTTCGGTCTTTTGCAATAGTACCGCTACAATAGTATGTTCAGATGCGAAAGAAAAGATCAGGAATTCCTTAGTATAGTCCGGACTAGCTAACACTAAAGCTTCGCTTATAGATTTTTTAACTCTATCGAATGATTCTTTAGCTTTGGCATTCCATTTCATTTCATTGTCTTTCTTCAGCATATCTGTGATTAATTTGACAATTTCAGCAAAGTTAGGGATAAATCTTCTTAAAAAAATTGTCTTCCCTAAAAAAGACTGGATTTATTTATTATTTCTAGGAATGTTTATTGTGTCAATAGCCTTGACTATCTTGGGTTCGACCTTGATTCCATCCTTTGAAACTATATGACCCGGGAGCTTTCCTTCTTGCATAGCGAAATGATACTTCTTAGGGTTTAGAGACAAACCAAATTTTCTACATTTCTCGAAGGTTTGTTTGAGATGAACCAGATGTTCTGCATCAGAATTGGAGAAGACTGTTAGATCATCTAAGTAAATAACAAAAAATTTATCTCTCTCACCGATGAAATCTATATCCATCGCTCTTTGGAAAGTGGCCCCTACGTTCATCAAACCAAATGGCATTTTATCATACATGAAACTTCCCCACAAAGTGGGGAATGCAGTTTTTTATTTATCATCTTCGTGGACAACAATTTGGTTTTATCCGGAAAAACCATCAATCATAGACATTCTGTTAGCTCCAACTACTTTTTCCAGGACATGATCCATTTTTGGCAGTGGGTAATTTTCCTTGAGGGGTGACAGGTTTAAATTCTTGAAATCTACACACATCCTTATCTCTCCACTTTTCTTCCGGGTACTAAATTTTCTACCCATTCAGAATACATGAGTGGAATGATAATCTTTGCGTCGAGAAGATTTTTTACTTCCCTTTCTATTACTGGAAAGAGAATAGGATTTATCTGTCTCATCTTTTTCCTGAAAGGTTTGATACCATGCTTCAGAGGAATCTTATGTTCAATCACAGAGGTATCATAAGTTCTTAGATCATCATAGAACCATGCAAAGACATCTTTATACTATTTAAGAAATTCGGCATACTTATTTTTTACTTGGGTTGGAAGGTATTTAGATATCTTGACCAGTTTAGGATCCTCCTTAGTTCCTATATTACAGTCTTCAACCTCTTCGGGTTGAGTTCGTAAGGTAGATTTTAAGGGTATATCATCTTGGTCAAACAATCTCTCTAAGGGTATCAGAACTTTGGGGATCTAATTGTTCTTAAGCACAAGCATTCGATGATTTGTGATCTTATCCTATAACTTTTCAGGATCTTCACCTTCCTGCATGATCCAAATAGGATCATTCTGATTTTCTTGATCTATATGAGTCTAGAGAACTCATCAACCATTTCTAGGAACTATTTAATCTGCTTGTCATCTTCAAAGACTTGCTATTGTTGCACATTATTTGGGATTGAAGGTCTCTCTCTCATTTCGATATGATATTTTAGTTTTAGGACAGTAGGTGGTACAAACGTCGCAGCTTCCTTGGCTAAAGAATTTTCCTGTTGATTTTCCATTCTAGGAATGTAGTGAATGTTAAAGGATGAGAATAAATTATCTATTAAATCCCAGGCGTAGTTTTTGCATGACCTTAGCCTTGGATGTTTAGCTTGATATTTTTGTTTTATTTGTTTCACAATAAGTTCTACATCACCATAAACTATTAGATGTTCAATTTTTAGTTTCCTGACTGCCTCTAATTCTAAGACTAGAGCTTCATACTCACAGACATTATTTGTATAATCAATTTCCCACTGTAATCTGTATGAAAAGTGGATGACGTACTCATCTCCAGGTGCAAAAAATAACACTCCAGCCCCTGACCCTTCGCAGGACGAAGCGCCATCAAAAAACATTTTACATACTCCTTCTCTACTATTTACACTTTTCTTTGTTTTTTCTATTTTTTTATTTTCTTCTTTTGTACCTTCTTCAAAATCATCATCTATTGATACAATACAATTTCCTAAATCCTGATCGACAACATAGACTAGGTAATTTTTTGGGTTCTAGGGGTCACTTACGGTATATGCCAGTCTAGTCTCTATGTACAGTCGAGTAAATTGTCCACCACAAATCGGGATTGTAGCATAAGTCATGTCTAGTTGAAGTGATCCTCCTAATTTCGTGCCCCAAGACCTAGATAGAAGCATGTTGTACTTGGTAGGGACGTCAGCAATGACTACATCCATAAGGATACTTTTTACAGGAATTTGTGCAAGATTCACTACCAAATCTTTGATCATGCCAAGACACTTAACCTTCCTGGAATCAAATGAGTTTAAGTCTTGATAAGGTCTAGTGATTTCAAGGCCCAATATTTCCATGATAACTTTAGGCATTAAGTTGTGAGAGGCCCCAGAATCTAACATGCAATTGTGAAGTAAGTGGTCATGCACAGTTAATGTAATATAAAACGAAGCAACATAATCCTTAGTATTTTCGATATGCGAACCAAACATAATCGTAGGTTTTTCATCTTCTAGATTGATAACATCCGCATGACTTTCAAGCTCAGAAAAATTTATCATTTTAGCAATTTGTTTTTTATAAATCGGATTCTTGGCAAGCTCAACTAGGGGCATGGGGATTTTAATTTTAATTAGTTCATTTCTAAACTAAAACCCCCATTTGTTTTTGTTTTTCTCTGGTTGGAGCTTGCACTTCAATATTCTTTGTTTTCTTAGTTTTTGTTTCTCTTGTTTCAACTGTTTTAGTTCAGGCAGCTTGTGTTTCAACTAGTGGTTTAGTAACAGCTACCTCATTCACTTTATTTCTTGATAAAATCTTTTTCGATGGAATGTTTGTAGCATTCATTTCTCTGGGCCTTAAATATTACTTCTGTTGAAGTTCGGCCATTATGGAGTCAACAATCCCTTGATATGTAGACTCTCCCGGATTATTTATTCTTTCCTCATTATTAAACAGGGGTTCTAGGTCTAGAGATATTTCATAATCTTGTCTAGTTAAATGAGGTTCATGTTCATCATCACTAAGGTTGCTTATATCCTCTTCTAACCCCTCATAGTTTTCCATATCATCCCTTTGCATAAAATTTTCCGTTTTAAACGAAGCTTGGATTTTTTGATCTTCGCTTTTAACTTTCCTTTGTTGTGTCTGGGGATTAAAATTTCTCCTGAACTGATTTCTAGTGAATGGATCAGGTTTGGCTTGGTCTATCTTCATGCTAGATATTTTGTTTGAAAAATATTTGATTATCTTAGCCATGTCATCCATTTTTTCTTCCGCATACTTCCTAGATCCGAAGGGTCCTGCTTGTTCCCTGAAGCATTTAGGTTTTTTGGTTCCTGTCTCAACCTTAGATTTTAATTTACCAGATGACATCATATTTGATTATATTTCTATGGCGTCATCTTGCATTCCTTCCAGAGTGGCAGATATTCCTTCTCTTAAAAGTAGGACAAAGTTGGGTTCAAAAGCCCCTGCAAAAGTTAACTTTGCCGCAGGTTGAAAGGGTTTAACTTCGACTGGGATCTTATGATATAATTTGTTGAACCTCTAAGTAAATTTGAGAACTGACTCAGAATTCCTTTTTCTTAGAGCCTCGAATTCAGTCAAATAATACAGATGGTCTTTCTTTTCTCCCCACTGTCTCAAAACTGTGTTTTCTAAATCATCATTTGACTGTAGGGATCCTACCGGGAGTCCTCGAAACCAGATTCGTACTTGTCCTTCGAAGGTTTTCACTAAAATCCTTGAGTAGACATCTTCAAGCTCAATGCCAAGGATATTAGCGAACTGATCGAAAAAGGTTATGTGCTATGTGGTGGTTAAATCTCCTTCTCCCGTAAATTTTCGTAAGTTCTTCATATAATTTTCAAGTAAATCATGCAGGACGACAGAGAGGACCAAGGGAGTGCATCTAGTTGCTACCTTAGAAATAATTCTAGGGGGTGGGGGTTGTCCTTGACCTTGTTCACCTCCTCTTCCGCCTGTAGCACCACCTCCTCCAGTAGAAGCCATTTTAAGTCTAGGAGACAGACTTCGAGAAAAAAGAGGGTTTTCAAAAACTTCGAGGGACCGAAGTGGTGACCTCTCAACTTCTTCAGGATGTGGTGAAGGAAAATATGGAAAAAGGTCATTAGGAGATGAAAAGTCTAGAAGGGGAGGAAAAGGGAGACGTGGATTGGTTTACTAGGACTTACAAGATATATAAATAGGAGTGCCAAGAGGGGATGAATCCAGGTATACAAAATGTTCTTCAGGGTTTCGGAGAGCTAGAACTTTTACTTCGAGAAAGGATGAGGTAGACATAATATTAACGACAATGGGTATAAGGAGGGATATTTCATTCTGACCTTTAGGAGTATTAGTCGAGTCAACCTCAGTATTTATTTTGGGTACAACTTCCTCCGAGTTCTCAAACCTAACCTCAATTTTACTAGTTGATGCCTCCGCAGAGGGTGCTTGTTTAAAACTCTCTTGAGGGGTTGGTTCTTCAACCGGAATCTTAGTATTTACTTGTGCAACTTTGGATTGGTATATTTTACCTGTTGATGCGGTAGTCAACTTGAAGTATCCCTTTGGTTTCAACAACCTTTTGGGATCTGATACAGGTGTGGTATGCTTATCGTCTGGATTCTTTCTGGTATTCTTTCGACCGAACTCTAGTTTATTTGTGGTTGAGTCACCAAGTGAAAGATAAAAATAGCCTTATTTGTTATTCAATCCTTGTTTACTATCAAAGATAGAATCTTACCTTATCATTTTCCCAGGGAAAAATAACTTTATTTCTCTGTCCCCGGCAACGGCGCAAAAAAGATGGTGTTCCAGAGATTAAACTTAAGGCTCAAAAAATAATGTCAGGCATCAGGAAAGTTTAAGAGACTGTTTTTTAAAAGTGTTTTTTCTACCTTAGTTATATGATAAAAATTCCTTAAATGAAATTAATAGTATGGCAACACAGAGGTTGTATTTCGTGTCTGAGTCAAAATTGCAATATCGAATGGTGTGAGAGAAAACTACAAAACTGTAAAACAAAGCAAGGCATCAATTGTTGAAGAGTCTCACCTTGTTGCAGTGGAAGAAAATAGATAGTGTAACCTTGAATAAAGTATAAGATACA
>ML809148.1:10321-46722 GCA_009831015.1 Picea engelmannii | reverse complement strand
CAGGGCTTCAGAGATAGCATTTCCTTCAAAATCAATTAGGCCTTTGTCTAGTGAAGACAATGCTTCTAGACAAGCTTAATTTACCTCTCTGGCAAGTCTTTTGCTTTCTGCTAGATTTGTTTCCCAAGCCTTTAAAGTTATATCACCTTTTATTTGTTCCAAAAGAGAAAGTCGATGAACATCTGAGGCATCATCCTTTGGTACCAATAAGACGGCCTCTTGAAACTTAACTCGAGTTGAGCGAGCTTCCCTTTCTTTAATATAAATATCTTTTAGAGCAAGGTCTACTGCCTGGTAGTATTTTTGGATGGCATCGACCTTCATGAAGAGATATTGGCTGGTTATTTATAGTTTTTCATTTACCTCCAGTGCTTGAGACTGAAAACATGATATCTCTACTGATGTACCTTCAGTCAAGTCTAACCTGGATTGCAATTGCTTTATTAACTCTCCTTGTTGAGTGACCAATCCTCTGTTGGCCTGTGAATTCTGATGGAGCTCTTCAAGGTTAGCTTGCAGCCATTGAATTTTATGCCTATCATAAGCTATGATTTGTTCAAAATCTTGGTTCATCTTATTCTTCACATTCTCTTCCATGGTCATTATTTGATCTTTCATCTTCCCTTCCAACAAGTCCCTCTATTTTAGTTGCTCAGCCAAATTTTCTACAGACCATTGGTTAGCAGTGGAAAAAGTGCCCAACGAGCCTACAACTTCCTTTGCAAATTCTATATCAACTCGGTTTTGTCCATCGTACACCATCCTTTGACTTTTGACCATCGCTCCCTCCTTCTGATGTGTTTCTCGTTTAACGATGGCCCTTCGTTTCTTGTTGAAGAAGAAGTTTGAAGGGGACATCTCTTCGGGCGAAATTGGGGTGAGATCACCCACATAAATGACTTCAGAACCAGGATTCTTGAAACTTGAATGCAATGGTGTTAATGAAGTAATAGGGGTACCTATCTCTGTGGACAATTATTTCTCAGTAGTGTTGGCAGCATATGTGATTGGTGTCAAAGGAGACGTATCTTTCCCTTACTTTAGGAAGGCTTCAAGATGAGCCTTTACTTGAGGGCCTAACAGATTTGATAATGAAGCTTCCACTTCCTGCATTAAAACCTCGATGCTCTTTGGGTTTTCCTCAGTATCATGTTTTCCAGAGCTCTCTGTTTCAAAACCTGGAGGTACAGTTTTTTGTGTAGGCGATGTGGCTATCGATTCTCCCTACAATACTTTTGGCAAGTTGTTTCGTTTGCGTCTTTGAAAACTGAAGAAACTAGCCTCTTGATCTTGGGACAAAGCTTGGAATCTGTTTAGTACTTCCTCATAAGACCTAACTCCCCTGAATATTTCATCATGTGGGGAGTTTTCATGTACATATCTCTTCAAGTTGTATTGGGCCAGGTGATTTTCCACGATTTTGTGTGGGTCGCATATTTTAAATTCGATGTCAACGAACTTGACATCCTCCAAAGTTGTTGCCTCCACTTTTGAGTGACCAAATTCTAATAATGAAAGAATACCAACCTGGAGAGGGAAGGTAGGCCATACCTTTTTCTGGGCCGCTTTCAGCTCCTTGTTGATGCCCCATGTCACTATTTGATAAGCTACTTCTCAGCATACTAGTATGTCTGGTAAAAACCTCAAAATAGCATGGAAAGGGACTGAGCATCCGAAAACCCTAATGTAAGATAAGTTTTCGTCTATGAACCAGTTTGCTATTTTCCCAGGTTTCCCATGATTCTATCTGAAATCCAAGGGGTGGGAAACCATATAAATCTATATGAACGGGCACCACTACATGATGGTAGATTTCATAGAAGAAATCTTTGGCCTTGTCTTCCCACAGCTTGGAATGATAGAAGTGAATGGGTTCAGCGTTGGTCGAGGTCCAGCTCCAGTTCATCAGTGGAAAAGGGGTTATGAAGAAATAGCGTCCATGATATACACGGACATATAGAAAAGGGTGGGCTGCCCCTTTGACTTCGCCAATTTGTATTACGTGATTTCTTTAGCTAGGTTGTCTGATAAAATTTTGGCCTAGTTAAAAGAGTAACCCTCAGCCACCTTGTGCATAATTGACACCCATGGCACAGGGAAGTGAGTGGGACTCTTCTTCTTGAATATCCTACAGATCATCATAGCTACATAAATCATATGAGTATCCAACGACATTGTGGCATAAATGCCATGAGCATCGGCTCTAAATTTCTCTTGGTGCCCCCACCAGGACTTGATTATATCCGGATAGATTTTGTCATATTGTATACACTCTTGTTGCTCAAAATCTAGCATGAATGCAACATTGAATATATGTTTAAAATCAGGGGATAGGTTATACATTGTGTGTATGTGTTCTGGTTGGAAAGACCCAACAGCCACCTTTTGAGAGTTGAAAATGCTCATGGTTTGAATGCCGATGTTTTTCGGGGCCCAGCCTATCATGTCATTATACGGCATGAGTCTTGGTCGCGCAGCTATTTTGTGTATCTCTGAATGAGCTATATCCCTGAGTTTAGCTTCATGAATGTCATTCACTTCATCGCCCAAATCTTCTAGACAATTTATAATCTCATGCTCCAGAATCTCGAACACCTGTGTCCAAGATTTAACAATATCTATGGCCCGCGGTGAGGTATTTGACAGCACGTCCATATTTGGATTTGTACCTTCACCAACTACTTTAATCATCTTTTTTGGTGCCATGATATCGATAAAATCATAACGGGATTACCTATTGCAGGGGAATGTGCGAGCTTCTTAGTTGAAAAAAACTTACTATTCTGTGCAAATGAAAATGGAATTCAAAATCGAGCATTTTCATTCACATCGAGTGCATTGATTCTAGTATACCCTTACTGACAGAAAATTTATTAATCTTAATGGGAAAGTATACCTGGCAATCTGCAATCTATGCTAAAATTTTTACCGTTGAATTGTGATAAATGCCATTAATATCGATGGTTCGCGTTCGGGAGTTTTTGATGAAACAGATTTGAAATTTCGTGAATCGCGAATAGGTTAATTACGAGATAATCCTTTTTAAAATATTAATTAATCACGTTTAACTTCAAGTGCTTTGGGTATTCGGACGTTGAGATTTTTCAATATAGCCCGAAAAGAAATCCTCGAAACCCGAAACTGTGAAATGATTAATTATACAATAATCGCTTTTAAGTTTTAATTAATCACATTTAAGTTCAAGTGTTTTGGAACTTCGAACTTCAGATATTTTAGGATGTGACAAAAGGTAAATGTCTGAAATCCGAAGTGTGAAGTTGTTAACTATATTTTAACCAAAATTAACTTAGTTAATTAATATTTAATATTTCGGTATTTTAATGCTTCGTGGATTTGCGAGTTAGCTCTTTGTTATATTTCCGAAAGGCCATCCCTGTAGTGACGTGCCGAAGCTGATGTCATTCTAGATGATGTGTCGAGACCAGGGGGTGTCACGTGTTACCTAGAATTGTATGAATCTTCAAATGGAAATGTTGGAAATGAATGTCACGTGTCAACTCAGGGAAGACTCGAAAGATACACATGTACTTATGACTCGTGTCCTTTAAAGGTTTATGAAAAGGTGATAACCGACACTTTTGGGTTTCAGGATTTTAATCATGAAGACCTATCGAAACGCCCAAAGCGCGAAGCCCCGAAGCGACCTTTAGTGATTTGACTCTTTAAAGATCAGGCGGCTCCAAAACTCTAGGGAAAAAGGGGATCGTTCGATCAACGAGGGAACTTCATCAACGACGGATATCATGCACGCCTTATGACCAAAAATAAATTTGATTTAAACTTCGAAAGTTGGTTTCTGAGTTGCCACTTTGGGAAAAATGAAGTTGAGAAAGTAAATCTTAAAGTTTAGGATTATATATGTTCCAACACACTGAGTCACCATTTTGAGCCTGTGGTTTTGATAAACCATGATATTCACCCTTTTTATGGGGAATGGAATGTAATGTAATCTTCATTTTTTAATTACAGACATCATTTAATGATTTCCTAGTGGTCTTATGTGCATGCCTATAGCATAGAGTTAATGCATCGGATCTCATTAGAACTTCGCAGTTAAGCACGCTCATGCTAGAGTAGTACTAGGATGGGTGACCGCCCTGGAAGTCCTAGTGTTTTACATGCCTATGGAATTTTATAAAGTTAGTCCAATTTATCCCACATGCATCATGGGAATTGTTCTCCTCTCACTCTCTCATATGTAATTGATGTGAAGGAGGCCCTTTAAGCATGCAATGGAGTGTGATGTAAAGATTCTTGTGAATGAAGCATAGCCAACATATCTTTCTTTTTAGAGATAAGCTACCCCATTTTTCTAGTTTGTGTTCTACAGTTTTTTTCTATCTTATTCAGTAATAGAAGATGGGTTTCACTGTATTTATGTGTTCTCTTCTATATTTTTGTGTATTTCATTGTTATATCTCGGTTATATTTTTGCTTTCATGTCATTCTCAAAATAATCCGGATTAGTAGGCCCAACATTTTTGGCCAAAATAATAAGCCCGAGAAACCAAATTGGCTAAAAAACCAAAAAGAATCTTTTGTTTCTTCAACATGTAAAATGTTGCTCAAATCCTTTTTGTAATTATGAACTTTGATTTCAAATGGAAATGGGAAATTATTATGATTTTAAAACATAATAATTGTTATAATTAGGCTGGAAATCAAAGCAATTGCAAATCCATTTGAATAAATTGAGGTCTTAGGAGGATAAAAAGTCTTAACAAGTTGTGTTGCTTGGGAAGACTATGACAGGAACTCTGACATTTATAATGCAGACCAGGACAAAGATCGTGAGATCTTTGACAAAAACCGACAGTAAGAGCTCATAAAAAATTGATGAAATAATTTGGAGGATATGGGAACGACAAAAGATTCAAATATTTTTCAAATCTGGCACAAAATTTGGTGAAGGAGCTAAAATTTTAATGGTGCACATTTGAGCACTAACAGGGCCCACATTTCTTTTTCCACATCACTTCCTAAAGTTAGGCTTTTGTATATTTAGGGTTTTTGCATCCTAAGGCATCATACTTTATGTTAAAAGTCAGTTTTGGCCTCTTGTAATGTCTTCTTATAGATGAGTGTATATGACACATGTCTCTTCAAAGATAAGCTGCCACCATTTTAGCTAGTTTGTATTACTTTGCATTTTACAGTCTTTTCATATTTCATTCATTAATAGAATTTGGGTTTCACTATATTACTATTCTCTCTACAATATCTCTATGTGTTTCCTTTTTATATCCCTTCATAATCCAGATCATCACTTATATTATATCAATTTTGTACAAAGTAATTGTTTACATTGAACTTGATAATATATGTTTGATATCATACTATTTGTTTCGATTTCATGAATACATAGGAGAATTTAGAAATTGATGCAATTAATAAATTTGTTCTTTACAAGGAAAAGGCAATGTAGCCATGGGTCATGTTGTATGAAGAGGAGAAGGAAATGAAACAATGATAGGAAATAATTTAGATGGTTGAATGGTAGAAGCATGCTTTATCCTAATCATTTAAAAGAAAATTTTCAATGATTTTTCTCAACCATTAGTAGTTGACCAGATTATAAAGAAATATGGTGTGTTTAATTGTTACCTGCATGGTGAAGAGGATGCACTAAACATAGGGATTATGTGCAACAACTCTGTAATAATCTCTTTATGACAATTGTTCATTTTATAATGCATGTTTTAATTATAACATATATTATGTTTTATTAATACTCAAGTTACTTGACATATGATACCATATTTTGTTTGAATTTGCACAAGTGCATTTCTTTCCATCTATGTGAGCATATGGACATCATTTTTGCACTAATAATGTCTATGATGGACATGTCACACTTGACTTTGAAGTGGAGGTCGAGTTCTACCAATCTAGTCATGCTAGCCATCATGATCAAAACCTAATAGAGGGAAGTTAGGTTATGTCAGAAAGCTACAAGAGATCATGCAAGTGGACTTCTCGTCTTTATAATGTGTTATTTTTAGGTTAAAGCGGTGTGATACCTTCAACCAAATTAATGTAAAGTAATATTGTGATAGTGGGATAATATGTATTAACTCTAAACAGATGTGGGATGAAAGGAATGAGCCTTATGTTTTCCCAAAACACTACAACCAAGCATTTTTTTTTTCCAAATGTGTTGGATAGGGATTGGTGGTTCAAAGTAACACATGATCCAAGATGAAAACATGTTTTTGAGAAAAACAATGTTATCATGTCAAGCGACAAATATAATTAGGATGGTAGCAATGAAGAGTGATGTGTACATGTTCTATTTCAACATTTATGTTATGGATGTGTCATTTTGTTATGGTTTCTATAATTGACTAATTGTGTATGTATTTTTAATTATCATAGTTTTAGTTAGATTTTGCAGTTATGTAATCACAGTTATTTAGATAAATGGTCGACCCAAATCAAGGTAGAGAATAAAAGTATAATTAGTGGTGGTTTCACAAACATCCATCTTTCACAAGTATATTTACCTATTATTAGTTCTTGCCAAGTTTTAATAATTCCATAAAGTTAATACCATATGAAAATCATTTTTTCTTCATGATTGAATGATGTTGAAAATGAAAATTAATTAACAAATTTACAACCATCATCTTGAAAAAAAAAATTGTTTTGTAATTTAAATCTCTTTAATGAATTATGAATCATTTTTAATTATAAGATCTTCATAATGCCTCTTTTTGTAAGATTGATATGAAAAACTATTGTCATCAAGTGCATCACTTTAGTTTAAGGTATTTTTTTTGTCTCTTTATATATTTAATATAAAAACTTAGAATTGTTTTCATGATTTAATAGAAATTTAATCAAATAAAGTCATGATTTAAAAATTTAATCAAATCTTATTTATAAGTATTTTTGTAATTTAATATGCAATATGTTATCATTATTTGTGAGACTAATATTAACAACTATTATCGTCTATATCTCTTTAGTTGAAGCTATTTTTTAATCTCTTTTTTATATTTAATATAATAATTGTGAATTTTGTCAAACAAATTGATTTTAAAAATTAATCAAATGTGATTTATAATTGTTTTTATGATTTAATATGCAAGTTGTTATTACTTTTTGTAAGATTGATATTAACAACTATTATTTTCTAGGTCACTTCGTTGAAAGTAATTATTTAATCTCTTTTTTATATTTAATTCTAAAATTTAGAATTATTTTCATGATTTAATAGAGGACTTAATAAAAAAAATGATTTTAAAAATTAATCAAATATAATTTAGAATCATAATTTAGAATCATTTTCTTGATTCAATATGAAAGATATCGTTACTATATAAAATTGGAGGGATCATCAATTTTAGCTTTAACTATCATAATTTTAATTTTATCAATATTAATAACAAATTTAGTAAAAATATTTAAAAATATGATTTAAAAAATTAATCAAATCATGAATCATTTAACCAATCAAGTTTGTAAACATATTTAATCAATATGTCCTATCTTCCTACACGACAAATAATTCACCTTGAAAAAGAGCTAAACATTATATGACATTGAATGATTATTATAATTTTTGCAGTCAAAATCCAAATTAAATGATTTCATATCACTAGAGTTCAACATTATATGGTACCTCAAATTTAATTTAAAAATAGAGAAGTCATTAATAATGTTAATCATTAGCATACACATAATACATTTTATAAATCAAAGAAAATCAACATCAATATGATATAAAAATGCATAATATACATGAATAATAATATCAAAATAAATATATATGACAAATATACGTTTAGAGTCAAATATAAATGTTGAATAATATACATTGTAGCATCCTCCCGAATGGGGTGACATGTGTTGACAATGAGGAAAGTCACGTGATGGAATCTCAGAGGCTTGACGAGACAACAGAGACAACTGGATCAGGGCAAGGTTATGTCACGGACATGCCGAAAGAAGAATGAAAGATACAGCACAGGGACGAGGTGGCATGTACAGGCTCGGATCAAGTGAAGTTTGATGTGAGTAATTAACAACCTTAGTGTGTGAGAAAGTGGGCGTATGCAGCTCTCAATGGATAATAAAGTGAAATATCCAGAAGCTACCATGGAGAGTGCTTCGCAAAATCATGGCAACAAGAGGAGAAGTCACAAAGGGATGATTTGGTGGGTAGTACAAGCATTTAATTAGCCCGACAGGAAATCCTATTTCAAGTGTATCTTCAAACCTGAGAGTTGGGACAAGTGATTCCAGGTGGGTTCCAGAGAAGTCATAGCGGTCAGAAAGTTGAGTGTGAATTAGGGCCCTAAGCCCTGCGTGCCACTTAGGGAGTCGAGGTGGTGGAAAGTGTGAAGAGAACTGGGAGAAGCGTGGGGCAAGCAAGGAGTGTGGTGTGAGAAATCATCTTGGGCCAAGTGAAAGAGAAAGAGAATATCGTGGTGGTTCATTGTTAACTAAGGGAGACCACATAGAAAAACATTAACTCTAAGGGAGTGCAGCATGTCCATACATGGGGTGAAAAAGGAGAAGGGAAGTTGATTGGGAAGCTTTTTCCTCCGGCAAGGTTGTGTGCACTGCTTGGATGGAGAAAACTAGATTCAAATACCTCTACTTGGAGGTAGAGAAGAAGGTAGCAACAGAGGTTGAGGATGTGATGAGAGACCATAGGGAAAAAACGACGAATGAGGAAATATTGGAGGAGGTAAAGGAATGGGTTGAAGACCCATTTTATTCCAGGACCAAAGAAACAAAATATTTTAAGTTGGAAGAAACCTACTTGATTGTAAAAGAAATGGTGGCACATGTAGTGGAGAGGACCAAGAAGGAATAGGGGGACATCCTACATGCAGTCATAATTATGAAAGGAAAATTTGAACTATACAACATGTCTCAACATGGAAATCGGTCCAGGATCACTCCAGGGAGTTGGAGACCTGAGAAGCCAGAGATAGCAACTGGTAATTCAAGCTCGCTAAGTTCCAAAGACTGTCCAATTCAGGTTGAAGATGACAAAGCTGGTGCAGAATTCGGAGTTGACACCAAGATAACCCTCCAACGGGATGGAGCGCGGGGGCTTTGGGTTTGAATCAACTTTATGTTAACTAGTCTTGTTTATGCTTACAAAATTAACAATAGGCATAGTTTCCTTTTTTATAGAACTCGAGCAAATAGGCACTGTAGAAAAAAGACAAACTTTCAAATATGTTTCTTTTTTATAACAAACTTGAAAACTTACTGGTAAAAACCTGTATGAATCATCCTAGGGATGGACACTGGTTTCCTTTTTGGCAGGTCCCCTTGGGTAGGATATAAATATTTTTTTTTATAGATAATATAAAAACATAGAAGGTTATATATATATATATATATATTACCCAACAACATATTATCCAACAACAAAATTTCCCAAACATAAACCTAACATAATTTTAAAGGAGCATAACATCAATTATTCTATAGCCTGGGAATTTTTTATGAATATTGTCAAGTAGCTATAGCCTGGGATTTTTTTATGAATATTGTCAAGTACCTCCAAGTATATCTAGAGTTGGGTGAATTCTCTTTGTAAATAATTCTCACTATTTTTCTTTGAAATATGGAGCATGCCAAGGAACTAATAAAAAAGTTGAGTTTTATAAGTTGTGGATCCTTATGAAAGTAGCTACAAATAAAGGCATTGGAAAGTTACAAGTGATGGGGGACTCCAAACTATTGATGGACTAGGTAAATAACAAATGTCAGATTTCAAATTTGGCTCTAGGTCCTATCATGAATAGAGTCCTAGATGTAAAAGGAAAGTTTGAAGAAATTATTTCTCTCATATTTTTAGGGAATACAATTCAAGGCCATACCAACTTTCTAAAGATGATATTTCTTTGTAGAAAGAAACATTAACCTAGGAAGAGTATAGGGGAGATGTCCTCATATCAGAGGTTGTTAATTCTCAATTTTATTCTCGATCTAGTTTGTCCCTCCAAGTAGACGTAAGTCTAGTTTTGATAGGCTTTGTTTTAGATAGTTTGCAATTTTATAACTTAGTGTTTTGAGGATTTGAAGTCCCACATAAGATATATTTTGATTCTGGAAGATCGTAGTAAGTGTTAATAGGATAGTTTGAAGATAGTGCAAAAGTGTTTTTCTCAAAACTAGAGGTTGGCCAATGTATATTTTGATTTCAACTATAAAATATCAAATATAAATATATTTTTCATGGAATTTTTTTTACCTCCAACAACATATATATTACTTTATAAGACCATATAGGATATAGGATCAATATCATGTGCAATGGGTGGAGCAATATGTGGATGGTGCAACAGGTGGTGTAGGTAGTGTAAGAAGTGGAATAGGTGGAGTAGTAGGTGGTGGAACATGCATAGGTGGAGTAGTAGGTGAAACAATAGGTGTTGCAACTAGTGGCACATGTGGAGCAATATATGGAGTATCAAGTGGTGGAATAGGTGGTGTAGGTGAGAGTATGGGGAGGATATGGTGGATGAGGTGGAGGAGGAGAATATGGAGGTGGAGGATAAAGAGAAGCTAGAGTTGGAGGATGAGGATCCTAAAAATTATTTTCATGTGTAGATGAAGAATATGAATGAGCATGTATTATAGCTTTGTATCCCTCATCTTACATATGAAGGACCATATATTTTCACTGAGAGGGGGATGGGGGTGAATCAGTGACAGAATAATTTTATCAATTTTTCTTTTGTTAATGCAATCAATATTTTAACACAATATTTATCATGGAACCCAATTGGGAAAACCACAAACACTTTTCTATTAACTGCAAAATTATGTTTTACAAGTTACATAGAAGGAATATGTTCTTCCTTTTAGATCAACACCCACTAATCAGGATGCACCCACACCCTTGTTCACCAACACCAACCGGTAGGAAGTTACAACCCCTTATTTAGTCAGCTACAACTGACAAGGAAGAACCTACTCCCCTACAGGCTTCAACCTGCCCTTGCACCACCCAACCACCCTTAATTTTTGAATCTGGAAAACTTATGTATCATGTCTTGATTGCTCCTCTCTCTACTTTTGTCATTTAATATTCAATGTATCTGCTACAATCCAATAAAGGTCATCTATTTCAAACATTGGATTGCATAATTGTTGCTATGTCTCCTTATGTTCTTGATCTTCAATAAGACATTGACATGCACACTTTTCTAATTCACATCTCATCATATTTATAAGCCTTTAAACTTTTCAACACAACTCTTCACAAACAACATGTTTGTTCATTTAATATTACATAACCCTTGTTTTTAAGTAACACAATCATTAAAATGACTTTTCATAACCACACATCATTTTAACAACCATCTAACTTGGTTTTAAATCGATCACAGGTATGGATTGATTTCCTTTTTAACTCAATTCCAAATCTCTGCAAATACTACAGAAACCGAGTTCTGTTGAGGTGCTTCCTTCAAACCATTTACATATGACCATACATGTAGGACCACGGGCTTATTAATTTAAGCATTGCTTCTTCTTTCTCCCTTTGTTTATTTATTCCATATGACCTCAGGTGGTGACCAGATGCTATGCCAAGCGAGTGCTTTATCACTTATCAAAATCAACGGTCACATTTTAATCTCCTGATGAGATGGATGACTATCGGTACTTCGGGACTTTATCCTTCGTGACTTCCAACCTCTTTACAAATATCCTGAATAAAAGACGTGTGTCCATAATCTTCAACGGTTGAGAATTCTCCTGAAGTGTTCTTCGGATCGGACGACTCATGTCCACTTCGGGACTTAGGGCATTTGTTGGTGTTGAAACTCCCGAAGTAAAAACTCTCGGAGTGACGTAATGTGTTGACGTCACTTGTTGATGTGGCACTTCCTGAGTGGCTGCCATGTGTCACCTGGATTCATGGCTTACGTGTGCTTAAAGTACCTATGGGACCTTAACACTTGTCATCATCTGATTACACCATGTGTCCCTGCTGACGTAGATCTCTTCAAGTGGCACATGTTCTTCTCCTTGATCTAATGGTTGGGATACTTTCTGAAGTGTTCCATTGATCGAACAACTCATATCCACTTCAGGACTTTGGGTAATTTGATTTATCCACTTCCCATTTCTCCCGAAGTGAGATTCCCATAAGTGTAAACCTCGAGTAACTTGACTTCATCCAATCGTCATTCTTTAACCCGAAAAGGCTTAACATGATCCAACAACTGTCGGGAATTCGGGTATTCGAGATCTCAGTCCTTTGGCCTTACTTATCATATCCTTCTACTTTCCTTGATCCAATGGTCGAGATATATTCCGAAGTGTTTCCTCAGATCAAACGGCTTACGTCTATTTCGGGACATTTGTGGCTTACTCTGTCCTTCCATTAAACATGATCTGACGGTCTTGATATCTCCTGAAGTGTTCTTCATATCAGACAGTTCACATTTGCTTCGGGACTTCGGCCTTCGGGTGATCTTACTTGTTCTCAAGCCTTTTCTCCCGAAGTGGTCAGTGACAAAGTTGACCACTGCTACCTTAGCATGCTCTGAATAGATCGAACAGTCCTCATATACTTTGGGACTTCGTATCAGATGGTTTTCATCTTTGCTTATCCTATCCTTCCACTTAACTTGATCCAATGGTCGATGTGGATTGTGAAACCTTAACTTGTGTGTGGTTTAATTCTTCCCCCAAACTCCGCAATTGAAGTTGTGCTATTGTTGGTGAGTTAACCACAATCGTTGATCTTTGAATCGATGAGATCTGATGATCTAGAATAATTGTGGGATTCAAAATAGCATATAGTTTAATTCTCCCTTCGCACTCTGCAATCAATCCCTTCCCTTGATCTGGCACTTGTGTATCCAACGTTCACGACTTAATATGATCGTTTGGTGGATCAACCATAGTCATCGATCTTTGAGTCAATGAGATCTGATGATATAGACAAATTGCGGGATTAGAAATAGCGTGTAGTTTAATTCTCCCTTTGCGCTCTGCAATCAATCCCTACCCTTGATCTAGCGCTTGCATATCCAATGGTCTTGATCTTTCCTGTGGGGATTTTGATCCCAATCATGTTTCTGCACTATGCTTTCCCTTCTGAGATTCATGTGCATCATCTCTTTTGAGCTTATGATCTTCAGTCGCTAACCCTCCTGAGCTCTTAATTGTTAGTCCTTTTGTACATGGATTCTCATCTCTTTGTTCATACCAACTCATCATTATAATGTAAAGACATCGGCTGTTGACATCAATGAAAATATTTCCAACAACATAAATGTTAAGTAAACACATTCTGAGCAATGTTTTAACTATCACACTGATAATGGTTCTCTTACATAAGCGTTCGCACACTGATTAGAGAGATAATTTTTATAAATATTATTGGCAATTTATGTGATTTAACAATCAGTGCTCAATATTTATCCCAACACACCATAAGTGAGGTGCTTTAATAATAGTTAGTTGATCTGAATTATGTTGAGAACGAAATGAGACAAAAACAAAAATATAGAAGAGAACACAAAAATACAGTGAAACCCAACTTCTATTAATGAATAAGAGAGAAAAACATTGTAGAACACAAAGTGGTAGAGTGGGGTAGCTTATCTCTGAAAAGAAAGAGATGTTGGCTACGCTTCATTTGCAAAAATATTTATATTACACTCCATTGCATGCTTAAAGGACCTCCTTCACCTCAATTATATATGAGAGAATGAGAGGAGAACAATTCCCATGATGCATGTGGGATAAATTAATCTAATTTTATAAAATGCCATAGGAATGTAAAACAATAGGACTTCCTGGGTGGTCACCCATCCCAGTATTGTTATATCCCTAGTGCGCTTAAATGCGGAGTTCTAATGAGATCTAGTGCATTAACGCTATGTTGTAGGCATGTACATAAGATCATTACATGATGTCTTTAATTAACAATTGAAGATGGTATTACATTCCATTCCCCATCAAAAGGGTGAATATTATGGTTTATCAAAACCATAGGCTCGAAATGTTGATTCGGTGGAAAAGGTGGTTGGCCACCAAGATCCACCTGAATCATTGCTCCCCCCTTAGGAAGCAATGGTTCCCATTGCGTCAAGCTCCCTCAAGAGAAACTTCTACTGAATCTGAACCTTGGTGAGTCACTTGCCTTGTTGAAGTAGATGTCATGCTTGTACTTTTCCTTTGGAAGGATGTCATGAACCTGTTGGAGGTGTTGGATCTGTTCAACAGATCTGGTTACATGATTTTCCTTATTATGAGTGAGGGACTACTCTGTCAGTGAAGATGCAGGAAGAAGAGTTATATCAATGGGGGATAACAGTTGGAACCCAATGCACACATGAAGTGGGTTGTGGCCAATAGAGCTAACATGTGGAAGACTCTTATTCTCTTTGTTCTCCTCTACAATCTAATCAACCTGCTTATGTTGGATAGAAACATATTCGGCCAAGGTTGTAGTGGTCGCAATGACCTCATGTTCACTATCTGACTAGATCGTGAAGAGGGAAAACTTTGTGGTCTGAGAGATTACTTTGTGGCATTGCTTTTTTTAGATCAATGAAGTGGAAGTAGTCAAAGCTACCTCCGGTACCTTGTAGATCCGACCTCCCAGAGTAACAATTAGATTGCAAGACAGAGACTCATAGATAGCGTGACGCTTCCACATCTATGGTTGTCCTAAAATAACATCACAGACTTCAAGTGGGGAAACATCACACACTACCTCATCCTTGAAGGGCTTGATGCCATAGGATAGGTGACACTACTGGATAACACAGATGTCTCATCCCCAGCTTAACCATCCAATGGTGTATGGTTGGGGGTGTGGCATTGTTGGCAACTTCAATCTCTTGACAACCTTGACTAAGATCATGTTCTTATGAATCTCGTTGTCAACAATGAAATGTAGCGGGGTCCCATTTACCCACATCTGCGAGTGGAAGAGGCACTCCCCCTCCTCAAGCTCCTCTGGTTCTTCTAGTTGTATTATTGTGGTCGTGATAGTAGTAGTAGGTTATGCATCGATGATATGTTTCCTTTTATTATGATTTGAATCAGAGTTCAAGTAATGTTATGATTCTTTTTCTTTGATCTCAGCCACCAATGGTTGTTTCAAGTGACATTCATCAATGTTGTTCCAAGGGTTGTTGTGGAACTCACACCACTTTCCGGTGTCTTTCTTAGACTTCTCGTTACCCTTCTTTTCCTACATCTTGGGTTGGCTCTCTTGAGCTTGGCCTTCCTTTCTCGGTCCTTTGTTTTGTGAGTTAGGGTTGCCTTTTCCACGATTTTGTTGTGACATATTTTCAAACCTGAACTCATGCTTACTATGTTGCTTGAATTTCTACTCAATATTGATTGCATATCGATAAGCATCTCCTAGTGAGGAGATGTCCGAGAAATCCATCTATTTTTAGATGTACCTGTGCAGACCACTACGATACTTCAAAACTAGGTGTCGCTTGAAGTATTTGATACCCAACTTTGAGCACAAGGTATGAAAGATGTTAGTGTACTCCGACACCGTCTGATCTCTTTCTGACGTAGAGTTGTCCATCTCATGTACCAGTCATCATAGTTTATGATAGGGTAGAACTCCTCCTTTACGGCATCTACAAAGGATGCCCAAGTGAGTTCTCCCTTGAATGGTGTAGATTCATTCGCGGTGTACCTCTCCTAGTAACCTTCCCACCAAGCTCTGACATGGGGAAGGGATTTAAGGAGCATGAAGGTGATCTTTTCACTGTCGGGAAAATTTTGGATGGAGTAATAAACTTCTAGAAGATTCAACCATTTTTCTAGATCATTTGCATCTATCTGTCCTTCAAATAAGGGGATATCAAAATTGACTTGTAACTTGAAGGGTTTCGCACCTCCAAAATGGTTGCTTGTCGAAGATGCCTCGGTCGCCACCATCAGTAGTATTTGAAGGATCTGAGCGAAGTTGCCCATCATCTCGTTCCTATGTCGCATGAGGGATTCCTCGAGCAACGTCTTGAAAGGATCTCCTGCTCTATCATATTTATTTTCTTCCGCCATGGGAGGTCTCTTGGACTAGCGAGAGAGGTTTTCCTCAAGCGAAACTAGCTCGAGACCCAAATATCTATACCGTGACCTCGTCGGGGACCTGCTCTGAGAAATGACAAGGAACAGATTACTCTGATACCACTGATCCGGATTATGCTAAGAACGAAACGAGACAAAAACAAAAATATAGAAGAGAACACAAAAATATAGTGAAACCCAACTTCTATTAATGAATAAGAGAGAAAAACATTGTAGAACACAAATTGGCAGAGTAGGGTAGCTTATCTCTGAAAAGAAAGCGATGTTGGTTACGCTTCATTCACAACAAGATTTACATCACACTCCATTGCATGCTTAAAGGGCCTCCTTCACCTCAATTATATATGAGAGAGTGAGAGGAGAACAATTCCCATGATGCATGTGGGATAAATTAATTTAAGTTTATAAAATGCCATAGGCATGTAAAACACTAGGAATTTCTGGGCGGTCACCCATCCGAGTACTACTCTAGTCTGAGTGCGCTTAACTGTGGAGTTCTAATGGGATTCGGTGCATTAATGCTATGTTGCAGGCATGTACATAAGATCATTACATGATGTCTTTAATTAACAAATGAAGATGGTATTACATTCCATTCCCCATCAAAAGGGTGAATATCATGGCTTATCAAAACCATGCGCTCGAAATGTTGATTCAGTGGAAAAGGTGGTTGGCCACCGAGATCCACCTAGATAATTAGCACATCGATCTTTATAGTGCATTATAAATACTATAGAGAACCGCCTCCTTGGTATAGTTACCAAGGGTTGGTGATGTGCCACGTCTTTATGGGGCACCACAACCTATGCCTCAAAATATTTTTTATGCACTAGATAGCCTGGAAAATGTGTTTACAAAAATAACATTGTCTAGTGCACTTAAACTTATGCAATGCACTATGAACGACACATCCAAACATGCATTAGCACACTGAAAAGCACAAGAAAAAATCATTTGTTATATTAAAATCTCTAGTGTGCTTGTGTTGTAGGGAAGAACCTCTCATGGTGCAATTTGTAAAAGTGCCACAATACAATGTGAGTTGAAAGGCAACACCACACCACGCAGAAATTTTAAAATAAAATAAAATAAACAATCAATCTAAAACCTAATTTAATTTTTTAATTCACTAAAATGTAAATTAAGGGATAAGAATGAATTTACCTAGTCTATTGTCCATTGAGGAGACATGGTTGTTGCATAGATAAAAAATGAAAATTTGGTACAATGTTTGTAAAATTTCAAAACAAACACAAATCCTTCAATGAATCAATAAATGTCATTATCTGGTATCACCGCACAATGAGGCGATCCTAAGAGGATAGAGGGTTGTAATGAACATAAATATATAAATAAACATCAAATAATAATAATAAATTAAAGCAATACATCCTAACTAAAGGACGTGACCTAACCAAGGGACATGATCAATCAACCATCATGACTAGTCAATGTGTATAAATACCATCACATGGCTTGGTATCAATTATATATAAATACCATCACATGGCTTGGTATCAATTATACCAAGCCATGTGATGGTATTTATACACATTGACTAGTCATGATGGTTGATTGATCATGTCCATATATATATATATRTGTGTGTGTGTGTGTGTGTGTGTGTGTGTGTGTGGAATTCAACATATTGTCCTTCTTATGATGGATATTTAGTATATGAACTATTGTTCATTTCATTGGTATTGGAGCCACATCTAGTTTTGGCTTTTGGCCACACTTTTCATACCCTGTCTAATCTGATTTTTGGGCACACACATTATTTTAGAGTTTCTCTTAATTGCCAAGTCTTTGGCCATTCGGTTTTTCCGCTAAATGAACATCACTCGTATACAAGTTCAAGAAATATCAAGGAAAAATAAATAAAAAACACAATACAATAAAAAAACATTATTTTGTTGATAACAAAAGAAGCAATGTATTGGTAAGAAGTGATGACAAAACTGAAAATATAGAGGTGCTAAGTTCATATTTTGGAGAGCTATCACACTTAATATATATATGGTGACTGTTGACGATTAAAATTGTCAACAAAGTTTTGCCCGCAAAGTGTTGCTAAAGCCTATTATTATAAAAAAACTAAATAATACTAGTAGGTGGGACCCCCTTGAACTATTCAAGATCAAATCTGTTCATTTTTTATGTTGTGATGATATGTGACACGGCTTACATGATTGATGAGATATTGTTGTTATTGGTTATGATTTGAGCTTATGAAGTGTTGATTCTTGATGTTACTACAGCCTATGATATTCATTAATATCATTGCTTTATGTTCTTATCGCACCTGCACAATAAACATGTTAGTGAAATTACATTAAGGACGGTTTTGAGAAAGGCAGAAATACTATAACAAATGCAAAGAGAAGCGATCTAACTCTGCAATTTTGCTATACTACATGCGAACAATTGGAAAGGAATGAGAAACAATTGCAAAGGGGGAGAATTTAAAGCTATCCTATTCATTATACTACATGCATGAAAGACTTAACAATTATTGTTAAATCCTAGCTAACAAGTAAATGGTTATGCAATTGTGATTGAATCATATGTTTAATACGCATATGGTATGAAATGTTGGTGGCGCATTTGGCAAGGTGATAGTGCTAATGGTTATGCAATGATTAATTGACTTATGTGGTCGATATACATATGGTATATTTGGATAGATTGAATCTTGGTGGCTCATTTGACAAGGTAATGGGCCTTAATGGTTATGCGATTTTGTTTGATTTATATAATAAAGAATTGGATATATGATGTGGGGAGTGCATTTGGAAAGTAATATGTGCAGATTCCAATGCAGAGTTAAATTAATGGTGTTAATTAAGAGTTGGTTGGCATGTACTGATCAGTAAATGAATTGTGGGTGGAGGCGATCTGCATTTACTGCATGTCACCTTTACTCCTCATGTTAGCCACCACCCTAGTTGGGCTATTGTTCGATCTTGCTGCTGTGGTTATGCTTCAAATTTTTAGCAGGGAGGAACCGCTCAGCCAACTCTCGTTTTAAGGAATTTGATTACAGGTATGTCTTTTTTTGTCCATTCGTGACTCTGCTCTAGTTATGAAATGATTACTAGCTCAGGTGTATTGGTTTGTATTTTCCTAAGTGTTGCAACTGTGTGAAATTTGGGTTCTTGGAATGAAGAGTGGATGGTTCTTCCTGTAATAATTTTGAGTTGGTAGAGGTTATTGGTCTTCCTGGGTGATAGCTCTATGTTATCTATGCTGGTTTAGTTGGAGGGTTTTTGTTTAGTCTTGGGTGGATAGCTACCTTCACGCACTGTCACTAAATCCAGTCTTTGGATTCACGGGTTTAATGGTCGAAGGTTTTATGTGTCATTGTGTTTTGTTCACTTTGGCATTGGTTTTTTTCACCACTAAGGGTCATGAAATGGGTTCTCCTATTTTTACTCGGACCTGTCTTCACCTCCGTGCTGTGGTTTTTTGATCGAGGAGCACGAGGGTTATACCCTGTGTGCGTTAAATAAACTTTGTCAGGATGAACTAGAGCCCTACATTTTGGTTATGGCCCCTTGTCATGGATTTGTACATGTCCACAAATGAGTCGTGGTTCTTCCTGTATGCACCATGACCTCGAAGTTTTCACCATTACAAAGAGTGGCTCTGGTCTCCCTGTGTTGGATACAGAACAAACCTTAGCCCTCCAGTCTGAATATTGATAGAGAAGACCAGCCTAGCATGTTGGTCTTACGACTTGGTTATGGTTGGTTGGTGGTATAATTGTCGACTAGTTTGAGCACGGGCTTGACCAGTTGGTCATGTGACAGTCGGGTTGGTTATAGTCAATGACTCTATTATAACAGTGGTAAACACTACATTGCCAATTACACTTTCAAAGTACACAGTTACACTCCTTATAATAATAACTCGGTATTGTTAATGGAGAAGGGCTCTACCCCGATTCAAATTGATGTGTGGGTATACGTAATTGCCACAGCTTGTTAGGATAATTGATTTTTTAAGACAGTGGTGAATTGTTTGGTTGATACACAGTCACTGGTATTTGCACTAATGATTATTTGGATGATTAGCTGGCATGGGTTACAACTCACGCATGTCGTGTTGTGTGGATGGTGTTTTGCAAAATGAAATAATAGTCATGGTAACTTTGGTTTTCTTTGGGGTTGAATGATTATTGAACTGGATGACTGTAGAAAACATATCCATTACATCCTTATGTTTGTTCAATTGTATAAGCCCAAGTTTGCACAGCATGGTCGATTACGGTGTGACTAAATCGAAGCAATATTGTATTAAGTTGATGGCTCAACCCGATGGGTTGAKTTATTKCCATGACTGTGTGTTTGTTGTGTTAAGTGGAAATKTTGCATCATGGGGTTTTGTTAGTTGCACACTGTATATAACATAGATGGMTTGAGTTCTTGCAGTTAGAAATACTCACAGAGTTTTTGAGCATGTTTTGTTGCATCCCAATCATTTGTTGAGACAAGCTTGTTGTTGATGCCTCATCGTGTTGGATGGATGGCCCAGCTTTTAAGTCACATTGAATTGTTTCTTTTTTACAGTGGCGGAACTACATTGCCTGGGAGAATTACCCTATGTATAGCTTGTGTCTAAATGGTGGTTGTTGGTTGTATGATTAATTGTCAATTCAGGCGTGGCAATTTGGTCTTGATTATTTTGGTTACTGCCTATATATGTGTTTAATGAATATCATTGCATTTAAATGATAGGCCCGATTGTAGTGATAGTGACTTCATTGTTAATTTGAAAACATGACTTTTGAGTATTATTGTGGATTGAAGAAATGCATGGGCAGTGGTTGATTTTGATAGTTTGCAGATTGGAAATGGGTATTGCTTGTAAATTGTTATAAAATTCAAAGTATGTGAATGAAGGGAACAGAACCTGTTACAAATTGTGTGGAATACATATTGTCTTGTGGTAGCACTGTGTTGGATATTTGATTAATGAACAGTGAACTAGTTAAATTGCACAGGAATTGTTGATGGTTGACGAGTCTCTTTTCGCAGCATGTTTTATGGATCACTTAATTAATTTCATGAACAGTAATCGTCTTTCTTCCCTTCCATGATTTCATTTTCCGCTAGTTACAAATCCCATCACCTTCCCATTTCACTTTTTCACTCCCTGTTCTAAGATTGATTACAGTCAAGATAATTTCAGTGTTAAGGCAGTTGGAAGTGGCAGTGTCTCGTGTGGATTGCAGTAATGTTTTATCGATTTTATTTTCAGTTGATTGTTGTTTTCATTGAGCAATGACCATGTATTTTCCCCCTCATTATATCATATTTTTGCTCAATACAACCCCCTCACATATCCTAGAACCCTTTTTCACCCCCTGCTCATTGATTAACAATAAAAGAATTTGTATGGATTGGATTGCATGAGTCTGCTACATTGTTGAGCCAAATCTATTTCATATTTTTAAGAGTTGTCATGTATGGTTATTTAAAAGACTATTTGCTAATTGATCATGCATGCAGGATGAGTTTTTTCAGTCGAGGTAGCCATGGTTGAGGAAACAGAGGTAGAGGTAATTGGAACCGAGGCCCAAGAAGGCCCAGGTTCTCCATACATTTTGATGTTGATTCACAAGAGCTTGGCTAATTGTTTCATGTCAGATTCTTCAATTGGATTGGGTGGGGAATAGTCAAACCTAGGCCTGAAAGGCCTCCTTTCCAAGCCCCGCAAGCACCCGGTATCCCTGTACCTCTTCATGTCTCATTACAACCTGAGGTCCCTAAAAATGATGGATGGCAGGAGATTGTCCACCCGACAATCTCCCAACATCGTGGTTGGCCCAACTTGTCTTTGTCTGCTCCTTAGTCGGTTAACCCCATTGCCCAAGATGCCCCTGACCACTTGCTAGTGCAATCCTCCCATGCTAGCAAGAGATTGAAAACTGAGGCCCACCATGCCCTTGATAAAGGAAAAGCCACTACTACCCCCTCCTCACCCTCCAATGGCTCTGACAAATCTGTATCTTCCTGAATGCATTTGAGGGACGATTGCTCCCACGTGATCAGCGAGATTAGGCCTAAAGGCTCTACACAGCCAAAGGAAAATTCAGGAAAATCAAGAGGTGACAACAGCAATCAAGGAAGGGTTGCATCACAGACTGGGAAATATGGCTTTTGAGTTTTTATTATATCTATTGTTTTATGACAGTTGACTTCAGGGATCTTTGGACAACATGTTTATTTTTTATATATGAATATTAATTTCGAAATAATTTCAAATTTCATGAGTTTAAATTACCAAAAGTGAATATGTTGATGGGAGACACAAGGAGGTGTATTTTTCCTAACTAATGATTATGTTATGATTGTTATGATTATTATGAACTAAAAGGAGTCACAAGGGGTCCCACCTACTAGTTATTATTTATTTATTACCCTTATTATAATTATTACTCTTTCCCCTAACTAAAGTTAGTTGATTCTTTTGATTAACTTAACTAATGAATTGGTTCAACTTCTTCAACCAATTCTAATTTGTTAAAAGAAAAAGGAAAGGGAGGAACAAGAGGAGGATGGAAGCAGAAGCATGCTAAGGTTTGCTCTTTGAGTTTATGTTGAGATAGTTCAGTTTTCATTCATTCATATATTCATCACAACCTAATTCTCTTTTATGATAGCAGGGTCTTATTGTAGACAGCAATATTCAGGGTTGAATCAAATCATTCAAACACTTGTTTTTCAAAGGTGTTGATCTATCTTTGATAGTCTGTGTAGACTTGTCTGTTTGTGAATTAGTTTCATGACTGATAAAGGCTATTGTGCAGAGTCGAGTGGGCAGCAATCTGTGGCAAGATGATCCGTCTTTTAGAGTTTAGTTTTGGTTTTCTATCAGAGGTCCTTGTGTATGTTCCATCGGGGATGTCTAAGTTTGACTTTGGTCCAAGATTTATGTATGAGATTTTGTAAAGAAAATGACTCTTTGGTGAATTGGAATAAAATAAAGGATTGCTTTATGTCTCATCTGTCTTGATTATCATCTTGGTGTCTTTACTTCTGTTCTTACATTTATTTCAGCAACTGTTATATTCAGAAAATAACATAAAAAGTGAATTTCCAGAAAGCTTTTTGTTGATAAAATACTAGCCTAAGCACTCGTAATTAATACTTGTGAGTTAGGATGTTATTTTTTTTTGCTATAAACATAGGGTGATATTCTCGTTTACATTGCTTTAGCGAAGTAAAGTCTGAAAATGCTTGAGTAAGATCATTTCATATATTTTCCTCAACATTTATTTGGTGACCATACTGGGGATATCCTTGATATTTCTCTGATTATTTTTTATATTCAATTTTTCATCGATACATATTTCTTTTCTGAAATTGATTCTTTGACTATTTTTATATTAATGATTGTTCCTGTTGCAAGGCAGCCCAATATCGAGACCGGTCTTCAAGACCAGACCAACATTGCTTTGAACATGTTTAACACCATTCTAGACACTGCCAATACCTGTGCCGAACTTAACCATTCTTGCGCAATAATTGAATGAGATATTAGTGCTCAAGAACAATTGGAGGCTAGACGTAGACAGCCTAGAAATCAGCAGTAAACCTTTGTTTCTTCGAGCCTTGGCCTTTCTTTCATGTCCTTAGACTCTCGTGCTTCTAGAAGAAGAAGAGGCTTGTCACCCGAAATCAATCCTATTGCTGAAATAGGAAGAAGAAACGTTGTGTTATCTGCCCAACAAAGTGCTCTAAGGAGAACTTTATCTGATTCATCCAGCTCATCTTTCTTTCCCTCATCTATCATCCACAAGATGGCATCTAGTGGTGGCTCTGGTGGCACTGGAAGTGCTCCATCTTCCCAACCTTCATCGTCATCAGTGATTGGTAGCTTGTACAACCACCATATCCCTGTCCAATATACTACAAACCCCACCAAAGTCATTAAAAGGTATAGGCTTTTTCATTTCAAAGAAGATGCCACAACCACACTGTGGCATGTGTCCTCTCCTCTTAATCTAGCACCTACTACTCGCCCACTTCCAAAGTTTAAAGAGCATTTGCCTAAGTTTTCAGGAAATAACATTGTCAGTACAAATGAACACCTAGTGGAATTTTCAAATGCTTGTCATAACATAGGGGCCAACGACAATGACACCTACATGCGCTTGTTCGTCAATTCCTTGGAAGGAAAGGTTGCGGCCGATTTCTTTGACCTTCCCCCTAAGATCCTGCCAACTTGGGAGGAGTTAATATATTGGTTCTGGTCCACTTATGGGCAATCCAAAAGCCCTACCGAGAAGTTAAGGGAATACAATAACGTCACTTATAAAGATGGTGATACCATCAAGTCTTTCAACTTGCATTTCACCAAGTTGTACAATCAAATCCCCGAACTTATCCGCCCTCAGAACCAAGCGGCTTTCATGCATTACTAAAATGCATTGCCTTCTCCCTACCATCATAGGCTTGAGGAAAAGGCCATTGATAATCTCGGTTTCATTCTGCATACTTGCACAGAGTATGAAGAACAGCTTGAAAGAACTGGTCTTCCCCAGGGGGAATCAGTTAGACAAATAGACATGTCCGCTATGTTACAGCTAGTACAAGATATGAACAATCGTATGATAGCATTCGAGCGAAAGGGTACTCTCTCCCATCTCACCCATGGAGCTTCATCCTCTTCTGCACCCCCCTTTAGAAATCCAGCTGAAAACAATTTTTAGCCTAAGGCTATCCTGCCTTGGAGTTGGTCTAAATTTTGCGAGGAGCACCACGAAGAAACCACATGTGAGGTAAAGAAGAGTGCCATAGATAAGATATTTGGTAAGAGACTAGAAGCTACTATCATTGCCCTAGACTTTACGGAGCCAGAGGATGTCATGGTTATTAACACTAAGAACAAAGCCTATGCTCCCAAGGGTAAATTTGATCCTCCTCGTAGTTCTTCTAGCCCGAGCTCATCCTCAACCGCTGTTATTCCCCAGGTTCCTAAAATTCCTGAGAGTCAAAGAATCACTCCCCCTCCTCCCTCTTCTAAATACAATATCTTGAATCAATTGGCCAACATCAAAGCAGATGCAACCCTCCTAGACATGGTTGTCGTCCCTGAACAACAGATGCATCTGAAACAATTCATGGAAGGAAAATCTTCTGTTGTATCCAATCTTTCCGAAGAGATAGACGAAGAATATTCTTTTGTAAATAAATTAGGTGTACATAACTTTAGATACCATGATCGCCATAACAATTTTTCGAATAGGATCCAAGTCTCGGAAATTTAGCGAAGAGCTACATCATTGTGGAAGTGCGATAATTTGGAGGATAAGGTCACTTATGGTGGTATATGGAAAAATATAGCGGAAGCGTGAAAGGTATGACTCGGAAAACCGTAGATCTTGAAGCGACCCAGATCAATGGCCCAAACCCATATAGGGCGGTGAAATAGCGCGAGAGATAATTTTTTGAAGGCGGGCCAAGGAAACAATCGTGGTTTCATTTGTGGACGTGTGGCACCATCAGAGGCACATTGGGGTGAAAAGCAATCTACCCAAAAAAAAATTCTCCAATCCCCGATATCAAAATTTGATGGGACCCGGCGGACCGTAGATCTTGGAGCGGCCCAGATCGACGGCCAACACACATATCGGGCATTGAAGTAGCATGAAGGATAATTTTTCCAAGGCGGGTCAGGAAACTACCGTGGTTTTATTCGTGGATGTGCGGCGTCCTCAGAGGCACATTGGGGAAAAAAACGATCTACCCAAAAACATTTTCTCCAATCCCCTATATGGAAAAACACATATAAAAGGAGGGTCTTGGGTTCATTATTCTATAATATTTCAAAGCACTCGAACATTTGAAAAGTGGCGCAAACCCTCCATTCAAAATTAAAGCTCAACAGTGAACCAATTTCACACATTGTTCGTCGAATTACAGGTATTTTTCATCATGGCCACCAACCTTGTTGTTTTGTCCGTGAAAGAGAAAGAATCCACCTCTAAAGAAGAAGCCCTAATTGACAAGTATTCTGACGTATTTGACATAGAAATTATAGTTTCACCCATTTCCATGTCCAAATCCAATTTGCTAGACAATGTTGGAAAATAGATACTCTTCCTCGAAGCGGCCCAAGCTTCCATTACCCCTTACGTCGTAGAAGTAGTTTTCCCTTCCCCTGAGTTCGTAAGTTGGTGTGCAGAGCAGTATTCATAGGTAGAAAAGGTCATTTTGAATAAGGTAGGGTCAGAGGTTTTATGCGAAATAGATATTTTGTCACTTCGACAGACCCTCAGTATACCAGAGTCTTCATCCACAGTGTCAGAGCCCATTGAGGAAGAGAAAATGATCACAGTTTATATAGAATGCCCCTCAGAAGTAAAAACCTTATTTCTGCAAACCATTGTCAAACCTGAACACCATTCTGAAAGTTTGTCATTACCTATCAATGTAAACGTTATGATTATTGAGGTCCACTAGGCTTGTTCCCTGCTTAGTCAAATTTTAGGGTTGGATAACGACAAGTTTGTAATAGAAGTCATGTTGGGTTTCGTGTTGACCTTTTTTATGTCAGAGTCTAGTCAATCGGTTTGTATCAATTTCGACAGGTTCATAGCTAATAATATGCATCACCAGCTGGTAAATTTCAATTCATTGAGACACTTCAGATACTACACGCACTTGTTGAGAATGTTCCTGGAATCGAACAAGACCAAATTCCTTGAAACTGCATTCATCTTGACTGAATGTAAAAGGATCACCATGCTTATCTTCATCAATAAGATCATGTCCAGGGCACATAGTCTTATCTTCGGCATAGACCTGCCAAGGGTTCTGGAAGAAATGAAAATATTTTTACAACCAAATCCAGAGAGTAGGGTGGGAGATTGGATGTTGTTCATATAATCTACTGTGATTTGGGTATATGGCTATCAAGAGGGACCTTACCTTTTACTAGTCTTTCTGACTCCCAAAATCTTTGCCTTAGAGTTCATCAGACAAAGGATCATTTTAGAGACAGAGCATTTTCTAAAAGTGCACACGGCGTCTAACTTGAAATTTCCTTTCATGGTAGGACCCTTTGTGGTAAAAAATAAGTCTTGTTTACCTCAGATCCAATACAAACTCAGTGAATTCGGGTTTACATAGTTACAAGGGAGGAAGTATGATCTGCATCAGATCATATCAAAGAGAATATTGATGAGAAGACGGGGCCCCTACGAGCATGAGCATGTTGAAGGATTTGATAAGCTGGCTAATCTGGAAACCTGTGCAGATATGGAGGTCACTTTGAAACATGATCAAATGAAATAGATAGAGTCATCCCCTCAGAAGAACCCAACACAAAAACCCTCCCCTAGGCTAGTTGTCAAAGCTCCAAAAATGAGTGTTTATAATAAAAGGAGCAGTTCAGAGGCACTGGGTTCTAGTAGTCATCAAGATATTCTAAAGAAAATGAAAATTACACCATCCTCTCAAGTGGTGGACCTACAAAAAGAAGAACCTGAAAAGAAAACGAGCATGGAAATGGTGGAAGGTGCAGCCAAGAACGAAGAGGCTAGTACAGGAAGCAAGCCACAAGGTGAAAGAAACTCAAGGTTTTTCAGCAGCAAGAAACATATATTTACCAAGACACCTAGGGCGGTCTATCAATCCAAAGAGGACTTAATGAACCAATATGTTGTAAAGGGAAGTATGGCTAATAGTGAAATAAGAGACTTGTTGCCCGAAGTAGAGAAAATCTCCCAACATAAGGCTTCCTTGTTCTCAGTCAGGGATGTGGAAAGAAAGACATTTAATATAGCAATAGCAGATGATGAAAAGGTGTCTAAAATTAAGATGCATTACGAGAAGATTTTGAATCAATTTAAAACAGTGAAGATTGGCATGCCAACTATGTCCTACGCCATGTGCATTGACCTGGATATTTTGATTATAGAGATGATGGATTACGAGATTCCTTCTGACTCACAATGGAAGGAAATCGTGCGGCTGGGTAAGACAAAATGCAGTTTCCCTGGAACCAGTAAATGATCTCCAGGTGTCACCAAATTTGCAGATTCGACAGAAGATCAGAGTGAGACACATGGCACAGAGGAAGCCGAGCAGTCAGAGAAATTTGTCCCTAATTTTGAAACGTTTTTGTTAATCATTGTAAATCGGTTCATATACTGAGACTGTCAGTTGAAATTGTTTTAATCAGTTTTAGAAGCTGAAATGCTTTAGTTTCAGCCATTGTAATCAAATTGTATAAATATTGAGGCATTTGAATGAATTAACGTTGGCAGAAGTGCAAGGGCACCTCTTTGGTTGTTTTGAACTCTATTGTAATTTTCTAAAGCTGAATTGAATATATATGCAGAAGCTTTTTGAAGTCTCTATGAAAATATTCTAATGGTGGTTATATTAGCTTTGTATTCCTTCATTGTATGTATCTCCTATGATCTTTTATTCCATTTGCATTTTCTTTTGTTTAAATTGGTGATTTAAAGGCCCATAATTCATCTTATGATGCTCTTGGCTTAGCAATTTGAACTGTGTGTATTTCTTCTTAACAAATTCAAAATTCATTTCAGTAATGCTCTGATGCAGTTAGTTGTTTTCTCTTTCTTCCTACACTCTACTTAAATTCAAATATAACTCAGATTCATTGCCTCATTTAGCCTTATCCTCTGGATAGTTCTACTTGTCGGTCATTGTTTTCATTCAATTTCAGAATTTTGACTCCATAGCCCTGAGTGTTCCTCCCCTTCCTTTCCAACAACTTTATTAAAAACCCTCAAAACAAATCAAATCTAGCCACCAATTTCCAAAGAAACATCAAGTGACACGAGAGAACCCTCTCTGAGTTGAGCAGGCTAGTGCCTTAGCTCTAAAGCTGGTTGAAATAGTTACCTCTGTCGTTTGTCTATCATCCGAACAAAATTTACAGAGTGCTAACACCCTGTAAAAAAGCCCCATTTTTATATTTCTGTAAAGATCATGGATAAGATTGCCCATTTTTGCCTCATTGATGGTGGTTCAGGCCCAAGTGTCATGTCGAATATTATTATGGAAAAGCTAGGCTTGTCTTGTACAAATGAAAATGCTAGAAGCATGCTCTCCTATAATAGTTTACAACAAACAACCATAGGTGAGATTAAGGATGTGACCCTGGTTTTGTGTGCTCATCCTGAGATAAGGACAACCCTCAACATTTAGGTAATTGATATGCCTGTAAGAAACTACTCAATTATCTTGGGGAGAGATTGGCAAGCCTTAATAGGTGGATACCTCTCGCTCAACGGGACACATTTATCTGTTCCTCAAAATGGCAAGAATATTATAGTCCTTAGAGAGGGAAGAATTTCTCCCTACATAGAGAATGTTCTGCAATCTAGCATAAACTATATCGAAGAAGACCTAGGAGTGTATTCCATCTTTGCTGAAGGGGATAATATTCCTTTGGAAAAAAATGATTTAGATGATGATATATGGCATATGCACTTTGATGGTTCATGCTATAGTGAAGGTAATGGGGCTGGTATTATCTTGGTTTCCCCTGCAGGAAAAATTCATAATATGTGATACAAGTTGGAGTTTGTTTGTACAAACAATGTCGCTAAATTTGAAGCTTTATTATTAGGCATTGAGAATACCCTTAATCTTGGTTGTAGTCACCTTTCAGTTTTCGGAAATTCTGAGCTTGTTGTGAACATGATAAATAAGATATGCTCTCCTAGCAACAAGTTGATGGAACGATACTCCCAAACTGTTTGGGCACTTGTCTCGAACCTTCTATCTTTCAACATCACTCATGTTAAGAAGGAGTTGAATTCAATGGTTGATCAGTTAGTTGTCTTTGTAGCCTCTCCTAATCAACAACTTTTGCCTCGCAGGCCCGATTGTGCTTTTCAATCTCTACATCGTCCATGTTTTCCTGAAAATGAAGGATTTTGAGAGGCCATCCCTAACAATGGAAGCATTTGTGTTGTCATTCAAAATGAACCTCTTAAGCCCGAGGAGATTATATCTATAGAAAATAATAAGATTCCTGAGGGCTTGACTCCTCTTGAGAGTTCGTTTTCTTTGACTGTTGTAGGCAATAAAGAAAAACAAAAGGAAGAGGAGTTACGGAAGAAGGTGATTGAAACCATCCTCCTGAACATTAGGACATATGAACCTTTAACGAATGTTAAAATAAATGTCCAATGTTCTGATAAAGAAGAGATGAGGTTCACCGGGATACTCAGTGAACCCCAAAAGGTTTTTTCTTGGTTTTATGAGGATCTTCGTGGTTTTGATCCTGGTCTTGTTCAACATATTATGAAACTAGCTAGGAAAAAACAAGAACTTGTTAACTCTGCATTGGAAGCACCCTTTCGAAGGGAATTGAGAGATTTCTTAAGGGCTGGAATGTTTTTTTCAGCCCACCTTGAATGGGTCTCAATTTGGGAATCGGCCTCGAGGACCATTGATAATATCAGAACTTGTATCTGTCTTCGAACTTTTAGGCAAGCGATTATGAGAAATCCCTTTCCCCCTCTCAATATGGAAATTTTTTTGCAACTGGTTGTAGAGTCACAATTAAGACCCTTACTTGATAATATGTTTTGTTACAAGAGAATCAAAGTAAAAGGGGCAAATGTTCAAAAAACCACTTTCATTACTAATTGTGATACCATGCCTTACAAATGTCGGCTTTTTAGCTTACTTGATACAGGTACTTGCTTTTAAAAAACCTATCCACATGACTCTCGATGAATTGATCAGTCTCCATATCTATCTTGATGATCTAATTGTGCGTGCCAAGGGACTGATGATTACATCATATTTCCAAGTGATCGGTCCTTTCCAAATTGCTTTTGTCTTGGATACTAACTCTTATATCTTAAAAGATTTACAAGAGAAATTGTTTTCCTACAGCGCTAACAACCCTTGCTTGAAATACTACGAGGAACCAACATGAAAAGTTCTAATGTTGTCTGGATTTTGTTGTATACTAGTAGCCTAGCTATGCTTTCAATTTTTGTGCTTCTTTTCTATGCTTACAGTACCTTGATTTCTGCCTTCTAAGTTAAGTTTTCTTTCCTTGTTGTTTCCAATTGAGTCTTTTACTGCTGTTGTTTTAATTTCTGCATTATTACTTATGTTGCGATTTTTGTCTTTATCATCTTTTAGGGTTTGGTCAAGATAGAATGTTGGATCAATTCTGCCATAGTGAGACTCCTGCAAAGCATTTTTAGTCGATAACAATCAAGATTACACAGTTGTTATGATGTCTCCTTTGAAGGGCCCTTGAAATTGTTACATATTTCCACTATTGTCTTATAAGGAATTGGTTATTTATCGCTTCTTCTTGCCATTTCTTCATCCATTGAGATATTAAGAGAAAGTCTATAAGTTTTCCTCCTTGAAAGTTAAGACCATATTCCAGCTGAATGATTATGCATACAGCGGTAAAAACCCCTCATACTTAACACTTTTCATCAATTATTCCCAAATTCCCGGTCATCTTTCCATTAAATTCTCTCACTTCCCCCTGTTGCATAATTGTTCTGGTTATGTCTTCTAAAATTACTGTTCTTGGTCTGTGAAACCATGAGTTCTCAGTTCTAAATCTATTGGAAACAAATTTTCCTATGGAGTCGCCAGTTTGTTGACGATTAAAATTGTCAACGAAGTTTTGCCCGCAAAATGTTGCTAAAGCCTATTATTATTAAAAACTAAATAATACTAGTAGGTGGGACCCCCTTGAACTATTGAAGATCAGATCTGTTCATTTTTTATGTTGTGATGATATGCAACACGGCTTACATGGTTGATGAGATATTGTTGTTATTAGTTATGATTTGAGCTTATGAAGTGTTGATTCCTGATGTTACTACAACCTATGATATTCATTAATATCATTGCTTTTTGTTCTTATCGCACCTGCACAATAAACATGTTAGTGAAATTACATGAAGGACAGTTTTGAGAAAGGAAAAAATACTATAACAAATGCAAAGAGAAGGGATCTAACTCTGCAATTTTGCTATACTACATGCGAACAATTGGAAAGAAATGAGAAACAATTGCAAAGGGGGAAGAATTTAAAGCTATCCTATTCACTATACTACATGCATGAAAGACTTAACAATTATTGTTAAATCTTAGCTAACAAGTAAATGGTTATGCAATTGTGATTGAATCATATGTTTAATACGCATATGGTATGAAATGTTGGTGGTGCATTTGGCAAGGTGATAGTGCTAATGGTTATGTAATGATTAATTGACTTATGTGGTCGATATACATATGGTATATTTGGATAGATTGAATGTTGGTGGCTCATTTGAAAAGGTAATTGGCGTTAATGGTTATGTGATTTTGTTTGAGTTATATAATAAGGAATTGGATATATGATGTGGAGAGCGCATTTGGCAAGTAATATGTGTAGATTCCAACGCAGAGTTAAATTAATGGTGTTAATTAAGAGCTGGTTGGCATGTACTGATGAATAAATAAATTGTGGGTGGAGGCGACGTGCATTTACTGCATGTCACCTTTACTCCTCCTGCTAGCCACCACGCTAGTCGAGATATTGTTCGATCTTCCTTTTGTGTTTATGCTCCAAATTTTTAGGAGGGAGGAACCACTCGTCCAACTCTCCTTTTAAGAATTCGATTACAAGTATGTCTTTTTTTGGCCATTTGTGACTCTGCTCTGGTTATGAAATGATTATTGTCTCAGGTGTATTGGTTTGTGTTTTCCTAAGTGTTGCAACTGTGTGAAATTTGGGTTCTTGGAATGAAGAGTGGATGGTTCTTCCTGTAATAATTTTGAGTTGGTAGAGGTTATTGGTCTTCTTGGGTGATAGCTCTCTATTATCTCTACTGGTTTAGTTGGAGGGTTTTCATTTAGTCTTGGGTGGATAGCTATATTCATGCATTGTTGCTAAATCCAATCTTGGCTTCATGGGTTTAATGGTCGAAGGTTTTTTGCGTCACTGTGTTTTGTTCACTTCGGCATTGGTTGTTTTCACCAATAAGGGTCACGAAATGGGTTCTCTTGTTTTTACTCGGCCCTATCTTCACCTCCGTGTTGTGGTTGTTTGACCGAGGAGCATGAGGGTTATACCCTATGTGCGTTAACTAACCTTTTCCAGGCCAAACTAGAGCCCTACCTTTCGGTTATGGCCCCCTGTCATGGATTTGTACCCGTCCACAAATGAGTCGTGGTTCTTCCTGTATGCACCGTGGCCTCAGAGTTTTCACCATTACAAAGAGTGGCTCTGGTCTCCCTGTGTTGGCTATGGAACAAACCTTAGCCCTCTAGTCTGAAGATTGATAAAGAAGACCAGCCTAGCCTGTTGGTCTTACGACTTAGTTATGGTTGGTTGGTGGTATAATTGTCGACTAGTTTGAGCATAGGCTTGACTAGTTGGTCGTGTGACAGTTGGGTTGGTTATAGTCACTGACTCCATTATAACAGTGGAAAACCCTACATTGCCAATTACACTTTCAAAGTACACAATTACTTTCCTTATAATAATAACTTAGTATTGTTAATGGAGAAGGCCTCTGCCCCGATTCGAATTGATGCGTGGGTATGCGTAATTGCCACATATTGTTAGGTTGATTGATTTTTTAAGACAATGGCGAATTGTTTGGTTGATACACAGTCACTGGTATTTGCACTAATGATTATTTGGATGATTAGATGGAATGGGTTACAAATCACGCATGTCGCGTTGTGTGAATGGTGTTTTGCAAAATGAAATAATAGTCATGGTAACTTTGGTTTTCTTTGGGGCCGAATGATTATTGAACCGGATGACTGTAGAAAACATATCCCCTGCATCCTTATGTTTGTTCAATTGTATAAGCTTGAGTTTGCATAGCATGGTCTATTACGGTGTGACTAAATCGAAGCAATGTTGTATTAAGTCAATGGCTCAGCCCGATGGGTTGAGTTATTGTCGTGACTGTGTGTTTATTGTGTTAAGTGGAAATGTTGCATCGTGGGGTTTTGTTAGCTGCGCACTATGTATAACATAGATGGCTTGAGTTCTCGCAGTTAGAGATACTCACTGAGTTTTTGAGCACGTTTTGTTGCATCCCGATCATTTGTTGAGACACGCTTTTTGTTGATGCCTCCTCGTGTTGGATGGATGGCACGGCTTTTAAGTCACATTGAATTGTTTCTTTTTTATAGTGGCAGAACTACATTGCCTAGGTGAATTACCCTGTGCATAACTTGTGTCTAAATGGCGGTTGTTGGTTGTATGATTAATTGTCAAATCGGGCGTGGTAATTTGGTCTTGATTATTTTGGTTACTGCCTATATATATGTTTAACGAATATCATTGCATTTAAATGATAGGCCCGACTGCAGTGATAGTGACTTCATTGTTAATTTGAAAACATGACTTTTGAGTATTATTGTGGATTGAATAAATGCATGGGCAGTGGTTGATTTTGATAGTTTACAGATTGGAAATGGGTATTGTTCGTAAATTGTTATAAAATGCAAAGTATGTGAATGAAGGGAACAGAACCTCTTACAAATTGTGTGGAATACATACTGTCTTGCGGTAGCACTATGTTGGATATTTGATTAATGAAAAATGAACTAGTTAAATTGCACATGAATTGTTGATGGTTGATGTGTCTCTTTCAGCAACATGTTTTATGGATCACTTCATTAATTTCATGAACAGTAATCGTCTTTCTTCCCTTCCATGATTTTTTTTTTCGCTAATTACAAATCCCATCACCTTCCCATTTCATTTTTTCACTCCCTGTTCTGAGATTGATTACAGTCAAGAGAATTTTGGGGTTAAGGCAGTTGGAAGTGGTAGTGTCTTGTGTGGATTGCAGTGATGTTTTATCGGTTTTCTTTTCAGTTGATTGTTGTTGTCATTAAGCAATGACCATGTCTTTTCCCCCTCATTATATCATATTTTCGCTCAATACAACCCCCTCACATATACCAAAACCCTTTTTCACCCCCTGCTCATTGATTAACAGTAAAACAATTTGTATGGATTGGATTGTATGAGTTTGATACATTGTTGAGCCAAATCTATTTCATATTTTTAAGAGTTGTCATGTATGGTTATTTAAAAGACTATTTGCTAATCGATCATGCATGCAGGATGAGTTTTTTCAGTCGAGGTAGCCGTGGCTGAGGAAACAAAGGTAGTGGTAATTGGAACCGAGGCCCAAGAAGGCCCAAGTTCTCCATACATTTTGGCATTGATTTACAAGAGCTTGGCCAATTGTTTCATGCTGGATTATTCAATTGGATTGGGCAGGGAATAGTCCAACCTAGGCCTGAAAGGCCTCCTTTCCAAGCCTCGCAAGCACCCGGTATCCATGTACCTCCTCATGTCTCATTACAACCCGAGGTCCCTGAAAATGTTGGATGGCAGGAGATTTTCCACCCGACAGTCTCCCAACATCGTGGCTGGCCCAAATTGTCTTTGCCTGCTCCTCCGTCGATTAACCCCATAGCCCAAGTTGCCCCTGACCACTCGTCGGTGAAATCCTCCCATGCTAGCAAGATATTGAAAATTGAGGCCCATTGTGCCCTTAATAAAGGAAAAGCCATTGTTGCCCCCTCCTCACCCTCCAATGGCTTTGACAAATCTATGTCTTCCCAGATGCATTTAAGGGACGATTGTTCCCACGTGATCAACGAGATTAGGCCTAAAGGCTCTACACAGCCAAAGGCAAATTCAGGAAAATCAAGAGGTGACAGCAGCAATCAAGGAAGGGTTGCATCACAGACTGGGAAATATAGATTTTGAGATTTTATTATATCTATTGTTTTATGACAGTTGACTTCAGGGATCTTTGGACAACATGTTTATTTTTTATATATGAGTATTAATTTTGAAATAATTTCAAATTTCATGAGTTTAAATTACCAAAAGTGAATATGTTGATGGGAGACACAAGGAGGTGTATTTTTCTTAACTAATGATTATGTTATGATCTAAAGGGAGTCACAAGGGGTCCCACCCACTAGTTATTATTTATTTATGACCCTTATTATAATTATTACTCTTTCCCCTAACTAAAGTTAGTTGAGTATTTTAATTAACTTAACTAATGAATTGATTCAACTTCACTAACCAATTATAATTTGTTAAAAGCAAAATGAAAGGGAGGAACAAGAGGAGGATGGAAGCAGAAGCATGCTAAGGTTTTCTCTTTGAGTTTATGTTGAGATAGTTTAGTTTTCATTCATTCATATATTCATCACAGCCTAATTCTCTTTTATGATAGTAGGGTCTTATTGTAGACAACAATATTTAGGGTTGAATCAAATCATTCAGACACTTTTTTTTCAGAGGTGTTGATCTATTTT
>ML809147.1:121248-133353 GCA_009831015.1 Picea engelmannii | reverse complement strand
TCATCAATTTGTGGGATCAAGTACCTATTCTGGACAATGATCTTGTTCAGTGCCCGATAGTCAATACAGAGTCTCCAAGTCCCATAATTCTTCTTCACCAACACGATCGGGCTCCCACAGGGTGATGAACTTGGTCGGATGTGACCTTTCTGCAACATCTCCTAGATTTTCCTCTTGATTTCATCATTCTCCAGAACAGAGTGTCAATAGATCGGTCCATTGGGAAGCGATGCACCTGGGGTCATATCGATGGGGTGCTTGACCTGGCAGTGCAGAGGCACCCTTACAGGTGAGGTGAAGATGTCCCAAAACTCCTCCATGACCTTGTGTATTTGTTTTTGTCATGCGGAGGAGCCCTGTCTAGAGGTCGTGGCCACAATATTACTCTTTCCCTAAGGGTGGATCATCAAGAAAAAAAAAATCCCGAATTTGGAAATGAGCTTACTACATTGTTTTGCAGTAACCAAAGAGATAGTGGTAGGTGGTGGTACCTCTGGTATCCTGTACAACTTATTTCCCAAGGTAACAATAACAACGCAAGGTCAGGACTCATACATAGCATGTCACTTCCACAAGTATGGTTAGCCTAATAATACATCACAAACATCAAGAGGAGAAATGTCACATAATACCTCATCGGTGAAGGGCTTGATGTTGTAGGGAAGGCGACACTGCTAGCTGACGCGAAGATCACGTCCTTGGTGAAGCCACCCGATGGTGTATGGTTTTGGGTCTGTTGTGGTCGTCAATCCCAACCACTTCACGATCTCTGCTAAAATGAGGTTCTTTTGGCTCCCACTATTGACAATGAACTGTAGCGAGGAACCCTTTACCCACATCTAGGAGTGGAAGAAACGCTCCTCCTCCTCTGGATCTTCTGGTTCTTCCTTTTAGATCTTCATGGTGCAATGATGGCGTTGGGATCCACATCAATAATATGCTTCCCTCTTTCATTCCCCTTCTCAGGTTTTGATTCAATGTCAGAGCATGCATCTGATTCAGAGGCCCTCATCTCGACCACCAGTGACTGTTTGGCCCGACACTCACTTGTGTTGAGAGTGGAGATCTTATGGAACTCACAGCACTTTCTCTTGTCCTTATTTGGCTTCATAGTGTTGTTCTTTGCTTGTGTCTTTGGCAGGTTTTCTTGAGCTGCCATGCCTTGGATTTTTCCTTTGTTCTGCAATTTGGGGGCACCTTTCGCTTGCTTTTGATTCATAGTTCCAAAGTCTCGCTTCTTCTATTTGAATTTATGCTCAATCTTGGTAGCATACTGGTATGTTGTACCAAGAGAGGAGATTTCGAGGAACTCCCTTTCCTCCTAAATTTATATGTGCAGACAACTGCAATACTTCAACACCAAAAAAAATTTCGAATATTTGATACCCAACTTTGTGCGCAGGGTATGGAACAAATTCATCAGCTCATGCACATCTTGATCCCTTTGTTGCTGCAACGTAGTCCATTGTATGTACTTTTCCTCATATCTCCCCATGGGATAATATTATTCTTTGATGGTATCTCAGAAAGAATTCCAAGTGGGTACGGCCGAGAGCAGAGAGGGTTCCTCCTTGCCCTTTTTTCTCACAGTAGGTTTCCCACTAGTCTTTGACATGGGGGGTGGATTTTGAGTGGTGAAAAAATAATCTTCTCCTGGTCGAAAAAGTCATGAACCAAGAAATATCCTTCTAATAGATTCAACCATCTATATACGGAGTCTGCATCTATTTGGTCATCAAATATGGAATGTCAAAGTTTACTTGTACCTTAAAAGGGGTTGTGCCTCCAGAGTGGTTGTCGGATGCAGATGCGCCGCCAGTGAGAAATCGTTGAAGGATCTGGGTGAAGGTATCCATCATCGCATTCCTTTTTTTTTTAAGGGCCTCCTTGAGAAATATTTTGATAGGATCTCCTGCTCGCTCATCTTTCTTTTCGTTCCCCATGGGCGATCGTCGAGGTTTGTGAGGTTGAACTTACAAAGGTTCAACCAAATCGAGCCCTAACTCCTTATACCTCGACCTCATTGGGGACATGCAAAGAAGGATCGAGAAAGAGAAAACTTCTCTGATACCACTGATCTAAATTTATGAAGGAATTCAAAAGAATACACAAATAACCATGAATATAAAGATGCAATGGAAATAACACTTCATTTCATTAATATCAAAGAACTGAAATTTGTTTATAGACAGAATGGAAATAAACTACCTAGGGAGTTGGTAACTCTGAGAAGAGATGTGGCAGCTACAGGCCTCAGAAATCTATTTTAAAATGAGTCTCAAAGGCCTATATATTATTGAGAAACAATGAAAACCCTAAAAATCCAAAAACCTAACCCTAGGAGATGAAACGCCAGAATATGGGCGTCGTCGGAGTAAATTGGTACATCAATTTTTCAGGGTCGTAGCTTTGGCATACCATCTTTGTTTGATGCACATGATACATCGTTAGAAATATCTATCTGAGGAATATAATTGTTGATAGCTAATATCGAGCCTAAAATAGACTCATATTAGTCAAACGTTTGATGCCCAGAAAACATCGTTTAGGGCCTTAAAACGGCTCTGGAAGTTCAGGACCCACAAAACTGCCAAAAAAAGTAAATTGTTCTACAATTAAGGAAACTGAAAAACTACAAGAAACAATGGTGGGGGTACAAGTGGAATAGGTGAGTGGCCACCAATATCCACCTGGATCAAGCAGACAACCACGTGAGATGTAGGAAAAGTTGGAGATGCTCTCGAATACAGAGTAATCCACAAACTTGCCACAATGGTAAGAAAAGGGTGAAAATGGCTACTGAAGGCCATGAACATGGTCGGAGATAAGGCCACCAGTAGAAAAGAAATCCATAGATGGATCTGGATCTCATAGAGATAAGAGAAAATATGGAGAGGCTAGCATTGAATATGCAGCATGAGGCAAAGGTACCCTGGAGGTACGAATGGCCTCTGAACATGAAAGTAAAATGGTTTGTTCAAAAGTTGTTGGCCAGAAAGAAGCAACAAGAGTTGAAAAGGTGGTTGAGGCATGTTGGAAACATTAGTGACAGAGAGGAGGATTTGGTTTTCATTTGTGAGCCAGAAGTCAGAGAAACCCTCAGTGATGAGGAAGGGAGAACAGTTACAGGTCTCATAAACAACCAGGAGGGAAGAGATGGATTTTCATATTTCTAGGTGGGCAATGAGATGAGATCAATTGAGGATCTCATAGACTGTCAGGAGGACAGCAATGGAAATTCATATTTCTAGGTGGGAAATGAGATGGGACCAGGAGATCTCATAGACTGCCAGGAGAGAAGAAGAGAAATCCAAAATTGTCAGGTGGGCAAGGAAAGAGAAATGAGAATGTATGAAAGTCTCACAAGCTCAGAAGTGAGTTCAGGTCAACAATTAGTGATGATAGGAGAAGTTTCATGTGGAGTTGCAGACCATGTGAATGAATATTATTATAATTTAAATACTTCCATCACAAAGGAGGAGGATCAGAGAAGTGTTTTGATCATTGGAGGAATCAAATCATTCCTGCCAAGAAACCAAGCAGAGGATAGTATAAGTGTTGAAGGTACAACAACATAAGGACAACCAACAAATATTTTCAAAGAGGAGGATAAGGAGAAGACATTGATGTTTTCCCCAATAGAAGGAGAAGAGAATTCAACAGAATTGCTCAAAATTTTCAACCAGGAAGTTGAACAGGAGGTGACTGCAGTACTGGAGCCTGCAGCAGAAGAGGAATAAGACAGCATGGATTTTGTTGAGTTGTATGAAGAAATGGAATCCATGGAGAGAAGGGTAGATATGCAAAGTAGGCATATCCAACAGATCAGGTAAGATACATATGGAGGAGCATACCCGCCAGGGGAACAACTGGAAGAAATTGGAGTTGAACCAACACAAGAGGAGGTGACAAAAGCCAATATGTCAGAGAAGGAAGTTGAGCAACAACTTAGTAATGAGACTGTAGAACTAGAGTTTGCAGCAAGGTGGAAATCTAATTCCACAGAAGAAGAAAACAACATGGGTAATCAAGATGATATACCCATTGATAAGGAGGAGGTGCGATAGAGAAGACTGCATAAGGAGAACCATCCAATAGAGTAGCTATATAGGGTGATAGAGGAGATAAGAGAGATTATTTTAAGGTCATCACAAGAAGCTACCAATAGGAGGAAGATCAACAGAGGATATCCTTCCATAACAACAAGGAAGAAGGAGAATCAACAACAGCAGCAACTTAACAGAGGAGAAGGAGGACAGCTCCAAGGAGAAGTTTGGGGTCCAGGAGGATTTTAGCAAAGCTGGAGAGCTCATGAATTTTTTGTAGCAGTGGAATTTTATGTAGAAGCATCCTTCCACATCAGCAGATGCACCAGCAAGCCAACACATAGGAGTGCATTGGAGAAAGGGAGAGGCACTGAACCTCCCATTTTTTAAATTTGAAATATGATCCTATAGGGATTAATGTTGTAAGGTTGAGTGAAAATCAAGCCATGCCTTTGTAAAGGCAGGAGATAAGGTCACCTTTAATGGATAACAGGTTGATGGATCTAAATTAAATTCATATTAGATGGCAATTTATGAAAATCCAATGTAATAGATGTGGTTAGGTGAAGGAGAGGATAGGCTCATAGAGCCCCTCTTTTGTAAAGAGATCTTTGTATCATATTTCAGGAGGATAAGAGTTTTTAGAGTTAGGAAGAGGATTCCAAGAGAAGATCTTGAGAATATCGAAAGTCAAGAATAGGAGTAGGAGAGAAAGAATTGAGACTCTATTGTAGTCCAGTCTATGTACACATTTGTAAATAGACATTCATCTTAATACAAAGAAAAACAGTTTTTCCTCCACATGGTGTGTTTATGAATTATCTATATTCTATTAATGTTATCTGTGTGTTTATGTATGTTGTATATGCATGATATATTTCATATGTAGTAGGAATATATATTTCTTTATATTCGGTGAGTTATAAATATCGTTTTGGGTTCTTATGGTTGTGCAAGGAGTGCACAACAAAACATTTGAGGTTTTGTAGCCAGCGCAAGGAGTGCGCATCTGAACTCTGTGGAGTCAGAAAAGAACATGCTAGGAGGACGCACCAGAGTGATCACAAAACTCAAAGAGGAACCTCAAGGTTATTGAATACCTTGGAGGAGGAGTCTACATAGAGAAGGCACAGAGAGACAAACTTATTGAACACTCTATAAGAAGGAGCTCTGCAAGGCGTGCATTGAGCAGGAGGTTGCCAGGAGGGCACAAATTTTTCCATTGAAAGGAAACAGAAGGGCCGAGACCCTTTGGAGTTTTGAGTCAGTTAAAAATCTCAGAAGAGATAGTGAAGAAAATGAACAGATACAAACTTATTCCAAGTCCCAATGCTCAGGAGGGATAGCTTCCAAGAAACACAGATGAGACCCAAGAAGTCGAGATCGCAGGAGGAGAAAAGGCCAATGCGTTTGAACATCTACAAAACTCTTCCAGGTTGGAAGAATTCAAAATCTCAGGAAGAGGAGTGACAAAATCCGTCATATCGATTGTGTGGAGAAGTTTGGACCATTAGGTCAGCGTCCAAGAAAGAAAAGGAGAGCGCTGAGGAGGAAATAGATCCTAGCCATTGGATCTGAGAACAAAGGATCGACAGTCTTATGATCAAGGTAAAGTGCACGAGATTTAATCCTTTGTGTGCATAGGGGAGCATACTTTATAAAGTCCTGAAGTCCCGAAGTGATTTCGGACCATCCATCATCATGAGGGACAGGTGGTGCAAGATCCACAACTTTGAAAGTTTGTGGATAGGGAGGAGGTGAAATCGTCGAAGTAGATCCTGACCGTTGGTTGTTAGGAGGGTACATGTCAACAAATATGAAAATCTGGGTGAAAGAACTCCGAGAGTAACGAGTATGTAGGATTTTGAAACTCCCAAATCCCAAAGAACCGAAGAGAATCCTGGACCGCGATATCTAGAGGATACGTGGCTGAAATCCGTTGTATTTAGTTGAAAGCAGCCCGAAGAGCTAAAGTGAATATGAACCGCGAGATCTAGAGGGTACATGTCAATAGATCGTGAACTTCAGGAGAAATTGAAGGAGGATAATTTGAGATCGCCAAAGCCAGAATAGCCGAAGCAGCTAGGAGTCATTGATCTGTGGGAGGACACGTGTTTTTATATCATGGATTTCGGGTAAAATGATCTGGGGGAAGTAGATCATGAATAAGTTGAGGTTTGATAATTCCAAAGGCCAAAGTCCCGAAGAGGATGAGAGCCATTGATTTGAAGGTGGACATGCAATGCCATATCTAGAACTCTGAAGGAAAGCAGAGGGGGAAAATGCCGAAACCCCAAAGGAGATCTCTATCATTGATCGAGAAGGAGGTAGAAGGAGCGTTGATCTACTTGAAGGGGCCAAAGTCCCGAGGTGGAATCAAATCCATTGATTGAGGAGGATACGTGGCAAACGATCTGCCATTTCAGAGAAATCACTCATGACGAAGCAAAGAGTTGAGAGTTGAAACTCCCGAAGGTCGGAAGGGAGAAATCAACGGTAGTCGTTGATTTGAAAGGGGGTTACGTGTTGACATATCGTGTATATATGGGAATGCATGTGAATGGAAGAGAGGAGACAACCAAAGAGAACATATCGTATCCATTTATCACAAAACACCGTCAAGGTTAGAAGATCGGTGGTCGAGCTGGATTTAGGGGCTAGAACATGCTCGAACATTAAATATATTAGAGCAGGACACAATTGAAACCACGGTATTGGGAAAGGGATACATGGTAGTTGGAGGTGAATTGCGGGAAGAAAATCAGTGCGGTATTAAACTACTTTAGGCCACCCTGCAATCACATATTTACATGAGGCCATAGCCTAGGGCCATATGCAGGAAGGGGATAGTGAAAAAGGAGTTAGCACCTGAAATTTGATTTTTAGAAACGCGCAGGAAGAGGTCGCGGGTATCACAGAACCTGCACAAGAAGCTAAAAGGGGACCTATGTTAATTAAGTTGGGTCTAGAAAGGGCCCGAAGAGTCAATCTAAATCAGTATATTGAAAGATCCTAGACCGGGAGATCGCAGAACCCCCAGGAGGGGAGCGGGGCTGCATCAGGTGATATCAGAGCATGATTGTGTCTTTAGATTTTAGGCGAAGGAGACAAAGGAAATAGTATGATACCATTAGTTGGTATCAGAGCATAATTTTTTTTTGCAGACAAAAGACAAAGGAGACAGAGGAGAAAGTCGTTATTCTGTTTGCAAACAATAGACAAAGGAGAGACGGTGAAAGGATAGAGTCTAGCTACGTCAAGTAGTATCAGAAGCATAAGTTTTCCTATAGACAACAAGTTAATAAAGAGACTGAGTACTGATGATCTGTTTGAAGGATTGTTGCAAGTCTACAACAGTCAGGAGACAACCATGTGAGCTGTAGTAAAAGTTGGAGGTGCTCTCGAATACAGAGTAATCGACAAACTTTCTAGGAGGGTAAGAAGAGGGTGAAAATGGCTATTGAAGGCCATGAACATGGTCATAGAGAAGCCCACCAGCATAAAATCAAGCCAAATATGGATATGGAGATCATAGATATAAGAGTAAATATGGATAGGCTAGCATTGAATATGCAACAGGAGGCAAAGGTACCCTGGAGGTACCAATGGCCTCTGAACAGGAATGTAAAATGGCATGTTCAAACATTGTTGGCCAGAAAGAAGCAATAAGAGTTGAAAAGGTGGTTGAGGAATGCTGAAAACCTCAATGACACAGAGGAGGAGTTGGTTTGCATTTATGAGCCAAAAATCGAATAAACCCTCAGTGATGAGGAAGGGAGATCAGTTCCAGGCCTTATAAACTGCCAGGAGGGAAGATATGGATTTTCATATTGCCAGGTGGGAAATTAGATGAGATCAATTGAGGATCTCATAGACTATTAGGAGAACAGTGGTGGAAATTCATATTGCCAGGTGGGAAATGAGATGTGATCAGGATATCTCATAGACTACTAGGAGAGCGGGAGAGAAATCCCAAATTTCTAGGTGGGCTAGGGAAGGGAAATGAGACTGTCTGAAAGTCTCAAGAGCTCAAAAGTGAGTTTAGGTCAACAAGGACTATTGATAGGAGAAGGTTCATGTGGATTTGCAAACCATGTGAACGAATATGATGAGAAGTTAAATACTTACATCACAAAGGAGGAGGATCAAAGGAGTGTTCTGATCATTGGAGGAGTCAAATCATTCCTTCCAAGAAACCAAGCAGAGGATAGTATAAGTGTTGTAGGTGCAGCAATAGAAGGATAGCCAGCAGATATTTTCAAAGAAGAGGAAAAGGAGAAGACACAGATGTTTTCTCCAGCAGAAGGAGAAGAGAATTCAACAGAATTGCTCAAATTTTTTAGCCATGAAGCTGAATAGGAGGCGACTGCAGTACTAGAGCCTGCAGCAGAAGAGGAAGCAGACAGCATGGAGTTTGTTGAGCTGTATGATGAACTAGAGTCCCTTGAGAGAAGGGTAGAAATGAAAAGTAGGCATATCCAACAGATCATGTTGGAGATATGTAATATCCCTCGACCGAACCCAATTGTAAATGTAATGTAAGTGTACTTAAGTTGATGAGTTGTTTTGACATCATTTTGTAATGCACCTTTCATGGTATAGTGCACACAAGTACTACAAAGTAAAATGATGTAGTGTGCACATAACCGGATACCGTGCACAGTAACTAAAGTGCACACAATATGGGGGTCAGCAAACCTCGTGTGTATGATATGTATTATAGGTTGGTGAGCCAGTTATGATCAGTTGGGATGCTTATGTTTTGGAATTAGGCCAGTGCACCTAGATGCTAAAGGCCAGCATGCCTATTTTGTATATGTCTCATGATTAATATAAAATACATCATTTCACACAGACCGACCACGATAAAAGAGATGGGGGACTAAACTTCACCAGTTAGGGAAAGGGAAATACAAAAAGGAATATTATATTAATATTTCTTAAAACATAAAGTATGGATAATTATTTTATCCTAAGTTCCAAAGTTGGGGACAAGTGGACCAAAGTAGCTTCCAACATGACAAGTGTCAAGTTGGGGACATTCATACATATCGTGGGGACTTAGCTCTTTGGAGACCTACACTATCATTCTGACGAACATCCTTACCATCATTCTCACAATCATTCTTACAAGGATCTCGCCTATGATTCCTTCCATCATTCATTCATCCAGTCAATGATTCCATGACCATTTTTCACTCAGACAGTCAGTTATCCTTGGGACATTCATTTCATAGTATTTGAGCATGTTTCCATAACCATTTCTTGTTGGTGTACCTAGTTAGTTTGGGAGAGGGATTGAAGAAGAGGGTTGTCAGGCCCGTGGGAAATTGAAGAGGCGGCTTGTCAGGCCCGTGAGCAATTATATGAGTGAGAGAATTGATGGGGAATTGATTCCTGAAGGTGCTAAACTGCAGCTACAATGCTCTGAGACTTCCGGTCCGGCCTGTTGCTGAAGCCCTGGAAGGGAAGTGGGGTAGCTGAGGGACTGTTGAGCAGAGAAGGGGCACACTTCCTTGGGTGGGATAGGCATGTGGGGAATGAGAGATTGTAGGTTGTTAGTTGAGTGAGCACTTGAGATAGGGTCTTTCCTATTGTCCATGAGCCTTTAGCCTGGTTAGGAATCCCTTTACCCTGGTGGAGTTTAGTCCCAGCTCAAGGGTGAGTCACTGTTGAGAGTGATGAACAGTGTAGTCTAAGGCTGGGAGGTTCGTGGATGGTCTGTACGCAATTGGTGACAATATTTTCAAGATAAGTACCAATCATGTGATAAATTTACATGCTGCATTGTTATTTATGTGCTTATGTTACATTTTATCATATGTGTGATTATAACTGTCTATATGTTCATGCGTATTTCCCTGTATATGTTGCATGTCTGTGTTTACTGTTATTTCAATATGAAATTGTATATTTACAAAACGTGATTGTTTGTTTACGTTCTATGTAAATATTCCCCAAGAGTGTTGTATGTATATGTTATAATTGCATGCAGTTTGAAGAGAAAATTTATGTGGCATAGCTCAGTTGAATACTAGGTCTGTTACAGTATGTTCCGCAGCGAGAGAACGAAATCATTCCCTCATGTAGCCTATCCCTTCGAAGGCTGGGAATGTTACAAAGACGGTTTCAGAGCTAAGTAAAGCATCCAAGAAGTGGCATGCCCGACTGGTGTGACGTCGGGGATGTTACAGTATAGTATCAGAGCTTCAGTTCCAACACTGAGCCTGGATGGGCCAAAAAGGTTCATTCGAAGTGAATATTCACCAAGGATTAATTTCGAAGTGACCAAATTTCAAGTCATAGAGCGTCCATGGAAAATGTTGGCGTGAAGGTGTGCACAGAAAATTGTGGCACCGCGCGGAAGAATATTGTGTGCACATGCGCGCACTGAATTTAGAATTTGTGCAGTGAGCACACACATAGTAATGTGCATGTGGTGTGCACAACATTGCAAAACACAGAGGAGTTATTTGGTGCGCGCATAGTATGAGTATAAGTTGTCTCATGACAATGTAGTCAATGGTGCGCGCAGATTGTTGTCTGCAGTGAAGCATATTGAACTTCGACATGGTGCAATGCATAGGGAGAAATACATGTAGAATATCAGTGCACGATACCAAAAATGTGTGTAGTGGATATTGGCGCACAATGCAAAAGTAGTGTGCGCAAGCTATTGGTGCGACAGAGAAGAAATGCATAGGGGATATCGGTGTGCGGAAGCACAATTTACCTTGTACTATTGTTGTGCATGATAAATATGGGTGTACAGGTTGAATGTTTGTGTGCGCGAAGTCATTTGGAAGGCGATGAGTCTGATTTAATAGAAAATTTTCATGATATTAGAGGAAAAAGAAACACACAACTGCATCAGAGCATTATTTAAAATGAATTCAAAGTTGGTTGTGAAAAAATAAATATAATCTAAATTGTTAAGCCGAGAGCATTTCAGGGAAGAATTATGAGCTTTATATTCCTCCAATTTAGACTGATGGAAGTGAAATATAAGCTTACAAGAAAAGAATACTATGAAAGAAAACAAGACTCATAACACCACCAGTTAGAATATTGTAATAAACAGTCCAAAGTCCGCTTCTGCATTTATATAATTGTATTAATCCCAAAATTACAAAAAAAGGGAATGATAACAGTTATCATATTGTAAAATGACTGTTTAAGAACAGGCCTATCATCTCTGGAGTCCCTTACCTCTGCTACCCCCCCTGTTCCAAAATTCTCTGAAATATACCTAATTTTAGTTGAGGACTCATTTCAGCTTAGCGATCTCCTCCTTTAAAGAATCTAACAAGACCGGTTGATTCTCCCCAACACTTTCAGTTGTTTCAGCTATGGTTTCCTTCTTCTATCGCTTGCTCCTTTTCTTCTTAGCAACTAGCCTATTGATGACTAAATCCTTCATAACTTGATTCATCTTGACTTCCAATGTAGATTCGGTGGCAGGTTCTATGAGAAACTTAGTCACTAGTATATGCGTGACTACCCTTTCCTCCTTATTCGAAGGAAAGTCTAGCATGTTACTCAAATAAATAGTCTCACTGGATTTAGCCTTGTCCATGTACCTCAGATTGTAGATACCGAAATGATTTTATAGAGAGCATAAAGTCGAGTAATTTGGAGATTACTCCATTTATGGATAAACTGATGACTCCATACTTGAGGATTGGTAGTTATACAATCCAAATTATGAAGCATATATAGACTACGTACAAGTGCGTTGGTGATCCAGGTGGATATCGGGGGCCACCCACCTTTTCCAAATGGCTCAAAACAGTTTTTTTGGCCATTTTGGCAATTTACTATTTTTAGCAGGTTTTCACTTCCGGGGCCATTTTGAGGGCCTAAATGAATTTTTTTCAAGATCAAGGTTCTCAATGATAGCCAAAGGAATAATTGATCCCCCAAAATGAATCTCCTTGACGATACCTTTCCAACGAGCTATCACACGCCTAAAACGAAGATCGTATGCAAAAGTTACGACCCCGGGAAGTTGATGCACCAACTTACCCAAACGGGGCCCACATGACTTTTGGCGCTTCAT
>ML809147.1:96374-118053 GCA_009831015.1 Picea engelmannii | reverse complement strand
TTATTGGAGGGCTTGAACAGAATAGAAAAGAAATTGGTTAAGGAGATTGGCTCAAGAAAATCTGGAAGTCACAAGCCTTCGAATGAGAAAATAAAATCAAGAAGTGTTAGCAAACACCACCATCATTCCAAAAGTAATTCCAATAAGAGAACAGGCAACATCTCAAGTCCATCCCCTGTCAGAAGGCACAAGACGTATGGAGTGGATGAGCTACGAGGAGAAATGAACAAAATCAAACCTCCTACATTTGATGGTGAGAACAAGAAGGATGAAGATTGAGAAACATGGTTTTTGGGCATGAGAAAGTATTTTCAATTGCATAATTATTCTTCTCATGCAGAGGGTAGAATTGTTATTTATCAACTCAAAGGAAAGGTATCCATGTGGTGGGATCAACTTGTGCAGGTGAAACACATTAAAGAGAAAAATTTTACTTGGAGGGAATTCAAGAAGTATTTTGAGAAGAAATACTTGACTAAGAGATACTACGACAAGAAAATGAAAGATTTCTTTGAACTCAAGATTGGAAGCATGACCATAGATGAATTTGAGAGAAGGTTTCTAGAACTGTTGAAGTATGTCTCATTCATCAAGGATGAGACAGTCAAAATTCAAAGGTATTTGAGTGGATTTCCATCATTCATCAGTGACAAAATACAGTATGATGAACCCAAGACATTGGAAGAGACCACAAGGTGAGAAAAATGCATATATGATCAACAGAAGGCAAGGCCAACTTTCCAAAAGGCTTGGGAAGACAAAAATAAATTCAAGATGGATCAGAGGAAGAAGGGAGCTAGGCCACCATTCTTTAGAAATAATCCACAGGGACAACAAATGCCTAAAGAACCTAGAACGATTGACATAGGGAGTCAAGGGCCAAGACAACCACCTATTCAATGTTGGGGTTGCAAAAGAGATCATAGGTTCAGAGATTGTCCTCACAGAAGTAAAAAAGGAAGGGTTTTTCACAATGTAAATCAAGATGAAACAGTGGAGGACATGGGTAGATATGTGCCAAGGATCTATGCATCCATGGATAAAAAGAAAGCAGAGTATCAGTCCCACATGATTGAAGTGGAAGGTATGATCAACAACCAAACCATTGCTATTTTAATTGATTCAGGAGCTAGTTATAGTTATATAGACCCAAATATGGTGGAAAGTTTTCATTTTCCAAGAAGAAAGAATGGGAAATCCTGGATGGTGCAGCTGTCTACAGGAGCCAAAAGAAAATTTAATGAGATGGTTAAGTCATGTCTCATGGACATGAATGGAATGAACACCAAGGCATATTTGAACATCTTGCCTTTAGGTTCCTATGACTGTCTAATTGGGATGGATTGGTTGGACCAACATCATGCTTTCTTGGACTTTCATATCAAATAATTCACTTGTTTGGATGAGGAAGTGAAACTAAGGAAAGTGCAGGGAATTCCCAAAACAATAACCATTAGAGAAATTCCAGCATTGTAGCTGAAGAAATGTTACAGAAAAGGATGTCAAATATTTGCAGCTCATATAGAAGAGACACCTAAAGATAAGGAGCCAAATTTGGAAGATTATGTATTCCTGGAAGAATTTGAAAATGTGTTCAAGGAAGTACCAGGACTACCCCCAAAAAGAGACATTGATTTCTCTATAAATCTAATGCCTGGAGCAGCGCCAGTGTCAAAGACTCCTTAAAGAATGAGTACACCAGAATTGAAGGAGTTGCAAATGCAGCTTGAAGAAATTCTGAAGAAGGGGTATATACTCCCAAGTGTGTCACCTTGGGGTGCCCCAGTCTTGTTTGTGAAAAAGAAAGATGGAACATTAAGATTGTGCATTGACTTTAGACAATTGAATAAAGTGACTGTTAAGAACAAGTATCCTCTGCCAAGGATTGATGATCTCTTCGATCAATTGAAGGATGTAAATATATTTTCAAAGATAGATCTTAGATCAGAATACCATCAAGTAAGGAATAACGAAGAATATATCAGCAAGACCACCTTCAGGACAAGGTATGGTCATTATGAGTTCACAGTGGTGCCATTTGGGTTGTCAAATGCACCAGTTGTTTTCATGTGCTTAATGAATGGTGTTTTCTGAGAATATTTAGACAAGTTTGTCATTGTCCTTTTGGATGACATTATTATATATTCTAAGTCATAATATGGTGTTGAAAGTATTAAGGGAACATCAGTTGTATGCCAAATTGAGCAAGTGCTCATTTTATCAGAAACAAATTCATTATTTGGGGCATATAATTTCAAAGGATGGGATAGAAATGGATCCTGAGAAGATAGAAGCTGAACATGAGAAGATAGAGGGTGAACAGAGTGATAGAAGACATACTGAGAATATATGTTATGGATAAACCATCGAAATGGGAACACTACCTACACTTGGCAGAATTCACCTACAACAATGGGTATCAAGCATCGTTGAAGATGAGCCCATTTGAAGCACTTTACGGTAGAAAGTGCAATACTCCAGTGAGCTGGGATAATCCAGCCGATAGGGCAGTAGTTGGGCCAGAGTTTCTCAAGGAGATGGAGGACCAAATGATAAAAATTAAGCAGAATTTAAAATCTTCCCAAGACAGGCAGAAAATTTATGCCGATAAGAACAGAACCCACAGAGAGTTCAAAGTGGGTGATCATGTTTTCCTGAAGGTGAAAGCTAACAGGAGTTCCCTGAAGTTGGGGAGCTATGCCAAGTTTCCAGCTAGATTTTGTGGGCCATTTGAAATCCTAGAGAGGATTGGCCTAGTTGCTTATATGATTGCATTGCCTCCATCTATGTCTGTTCATAATATATTCCATGTATCATTGCTAAAGAAATATATACCTGATGTTAATCATGTTATTGATTGGGATGTGATTCAGGTGGAAAAAGAAGGCACTTTTCAAGTGCATCCGGTGCGCATTATGAACTAGAAAATAAAGAAGCTCCAGAATCGAGCCATAGGGTTTGTAAAGGTCCAATGAACCTGGTACGGTCCTGAGGACACTACTTGGGAGCATGAGGATGCAATGCGGATAGAATATCCACATCTTTTTGAGGATTTATGAAAACTTGTTGTATATGGGTATATGATGCACTGAGGCTAGTTCATAAATAAGGGGAGGGGATTGTAATATCCCTCGGCCAAACCCAATTGTAAATGTAATGTAAGTGTACTTAAGCCGGTGAGTTGTTTTGAGATCATTTTGTAATGGACATTTCATGGCATAGTGCGCGCAAGTACTGCGCAGTAAAATGATGTAGTGTACACATAATTGGATACCTCACACAGTAACTAAAGTAAGTGTAGTATGTGGGTTAGCAAACCTCGTGTATATGATATGTATTATAGGCTGGTGAGACAGTTATGATAATATGGGATGCTTATGTTTTGGAATTAGGCCAGTGTGCCTAGATGTTAAAGGCCAGCATGCCAATTTTTTATATGTCTCATGATTAATATAAAATACATTGTTGCGTGCAGACCGACCGTGATAAAAGAAATGGGGGACTAAACTTCACCATTTAGGGAAAGGGAAAGCCAAAAAAGAATATTATATTAATATTTCTTAAAACAAAAAGTATGGATAATTATTTTATCCTAAGTTCTAAAGTTTGGGACAAGTGGACCAAAGTAACTTCCAACATGACAAGTGTTAAGTTGGGGACATGCATACATATCATGCGGACTTGTATCTTTGGACACCTACACCATCATTCTGACAAACATCCTTACCATCATTCTCACAATCATTCTTACAAGGATATCACCTATGATTCCTTCGATCATTCAGTCATCCAGTTAATGATTCCATGACTATTTTTCACTCAAACAGTCAGTTATCCTTGGGACATTCATTTCACAGTATCTGATCTTGTTCCTATAACCATTTCCTATTGGTGTACCTAGTTATCTTGTGAGAGGGATTGAAGAAGCGGGTTGTTAGGCCTATGGGAAATTGAAGAGGTGGGTTGTCAGGCCCATGAGAAATTCTCTGAGTGAGAGAATTGTTGGGGAATTGATTCCTGAAGGTGCTAAACTGCAGCTACAATGCTCTGAGACTTCTGGTCTGGCCTGTTGTTAAAGCCCTGGAAGGGAAGTGGGGCAGCCGAGGGACTATTAAGAAGAGAAGGGGAATACTTCCTTGGGTGGGACAGGCATGTGGGGAATGAGAGACTGTAGGTTGTTAGTTTAGTGAGCACCTGAGACAGAGTCTTTCCTGTTATCCATGAGCCTTTATCCTGGTCAGGAATCTATTTACCCGGGTGGAGTTTAGTCCTAGCTCGGGGGTGACTCACTATTGAGAGTGATGAACAATGTAGTCTAAGGCTATGAGGTTCGTGGATGGTCTGTACACAGTTGGTGACAATCTTTTCAAGATAAGTACCAATCGTGTGATAAATTTACATGCTACATTGTTATTTACACGCTTATGTTACAGTTTATCATATGTGTGATTATAACTATCTGTATGTTCATGGGTATTTCCCTGTATATGCTGCATGTCTGTGTTAATTGTTATTTCAGTATGAAATTGTATATTTACAGAATGTGATTGTTTGTTTACGTTATATGTAAAGCTTCCGCAAGAGTGTTGTATGTATATGTTATAATTGCATGCAGTTTGAAGAGAAAATTTATGTGGCATAGCTCAGTTGAATATTGGGTATGTTACAGTATGTTCCACGACGAGAGAATGAAAGCGTGCCCTCATGTAGCCTGGCCCTTAGAAGGTTGGTAATGTTACAATGACTATTTTAGAGCTAAGTAAAGTGTCTGAGGAGTGGCATGCCCAGACGATGTGAGGTCACGGATGTTACAAGATATATGGAGGAGCATAGCCACCAAGGGAATAGCTGGAAGAAGTTGGAGTTGAACCAACAAAAGAGGAGATGAAAAAAGCCAATATGTCAGAGGAGGAAGTTGAGAAATAGCTCATTAATGAGACTGTAGAACTAGAGTCTACAGCAAGGTCAAAATCTAATGCCACAGAAGAAGAAAACAACATGTGGGATCAAGATGATCTACCCATTGATAAGGAGGATTTGCAGTGGAGAATACTTCATAAGGAGAACGAGACAATAGAGAAGTTGGACAGGGTGATAGAGGAGATAAGAGAGTTGATTTTAAGGTCACCACAAGAATCTTTCAGCAGGAGGAAGTTGAATAGAGAAGATCCTGCCATAACAACAAGGAAGAAGGAGAAGAACCAGCAGCATCAGCATAATAGAGGAGTAGGACAACAGCTCCAAGGAGAAGTTTGGGATACATGAGGATTTCAACACATCTAGAGAGCTCATGAGTAGGAGCTCGTAAATTTTTCATAGAAGTGGAGTATGATGCAGGAGCATCCTTCCACATCAGAAGATGCGCTATAAATCCAACACATAGGCGTGCATTGGAGAAAGGGAGAGGCACCGACCCTCCAATTTTTGAATTTGAAATATGATCCTATAGGGATTAATGTTGTAAGGTTGAGTAAAAATCAATCCATTCCTTTGTACAGGAAGGAGATAAGGTCGCCTTAAATGGCTGACAGGTTGATGGCTCTAGATTAGATTCAGATTATATGGACATTTATGAAACTTCAATGCAATAGATGAGGTTAGATGAAGGAGAGGATAGGCCCGTAGAGCCCCTCTTTTGTAAAGAGATTTTTGTATCAGATTTCAGGAGGATAAGGGTTTTTAGAGTTAGGAAGAGGATTATGAGAGAAGAGCCTGAGAAGCTTGAAATCTCAGGAATAGGAGTAGGAGAGAAAGAAATGAGACTTTGTTGTAGTCCAGTATATGTACACATTTGTTAACAGACATTCATCTTAATAAAAAGAAAAGTAGTGTTTCCTGCACATGGTGTGTTTATGAATTATCTGTATTATGTTAATGTTATATGTGTGTTTATGTATGTTGTAGATGCATGATAGATTTCATATGTAGTAGGAAGATAGATTTCTTTATCTTCGTTGAGTTTGAAATATCATTTTGGGTTCTTACCGCTGTGAAAGTAGTGCACAACAAAACATTTGAAGTTCTGTAGCCAGCACAAGGAGTGCGCATCTGAACTCTATAGAGTCAGAAAAGAACGTGCCAAGAGGGCACACCAGAGTGACCACAGAACTCAAAGAGGAACCTCAAGGTTACTAAATACCTTGGAGTAGGAATCTGTGCAGATAAGGCATAGAGAGACAGAGTTATTGAACACTCTGTAAGAAGGAGATCTACAAGGCGTGCATTCAACAGGAGGTTTCCAAGAGAGCACGAAGTTTTCCTTTGAAAGGAAAAAGAAGGGATGAGACCCTTTGGAGTTCTGAGTCAGTTAAAAATATCAGAAGAGATAGTGCAAAGAATGAATAGAGATAGACTTATTCCAAGTCCCAAATCTCAAGAGGGATAGCATCCAAGAAACAAATACGAGACCCAAGAAATTGGGCTCACAGGAGGAGAAAAGGTCGAGGCATTTGAACATCTACAAAACTCTTCCAGGTCAAAAGAATTCAAAATATCAGGAGGAGACGAGACAACAATAATCATATCATTTGTGGGGAGAAGTCTGTACCATTAGGCCAGCATCCAGGAAAGAAAAGGAGAGAGTTGAGGAGGAAACAAATCCTAGCTAGTGGATATGAGAGAAAAGGATCGACAGTCGTATGATCAAGGTAAAGTTCACAAGGTTTAATCCTCTATGTGCATAGGGGAGAGGATTTTCTAAAGTCCCGAAGTGATGAAGTGATTTGAGACCGTCCATCATCAAGAGGGACAAGTGGTGCAAAATCCACAACTTCAGAAGTTTGTGGACAAGGAGGATGTGAAATCGTTGAAGCAAATCATGACCGTTGGTTCACAGGACGGTACATGTCAAAAAATATGAAACATCGGGTGAAAGCACTCAGGGAGTAACGAGTGTGTAGGAGTTTGAAACTACCAAATCCTTAATATACGAAGAGCCAAAGAGAATAATGGACCGCAAGACCCAGAGGATATGTGGTGGAAATCCGTTGTCTTCGGATGAAAGCAGCCCGAAGAGCCGAAGTGAATCTAGACCGCCAGATCCAAAGGGTACATGTCAAAATATCATGAACTCTAGGAGAAATCACTATGGGAGAAAGTGAAGGAGGATAATTTGAGATCATCGAAGCCCAACTAACCGAAGTAGCTGGGAGGCGTCGATCTATGGGAAAAAATGTGTTGTTAGATCATGGAGTCCGGGTAAATGCTCCTGGGGAAGCAGAGTGTGAATAAGTTGAGGTTTGAGAATTTTGAAGGATGAAGTCATGAAGCAGACGAGAGTCATCAATTTGAAGGTGGACACGTGGTGCCAGATATAGAAATCTGAAGGAAAGTGGAGGGGTAAAATGCTGAAACCCTGAAGGAGATCTCGACCGTTGATCGAGAAGGAGGTCGAAGTACCATTGATCTAGTTGAAGGGGATAAATTCCCAAGGCAGAAGTAGATCCATTGATTGAACAGGATACATGGCAGATGATCTTCCATTTCCGATAAATCACTCCTTAAGAAGCAAATATTTGAGAGTTGAAACTCCCGAAGGCCGAAAGGCCGAAATCAACCGTAGTCGTTGATTTGAAAGGAGGGTACACGTCGACAAATCGTGGAGATATGAGAACATGCATGAAAGGAAGAGAGGATATAGACAAAGAGAACAAATCTCATCTATTAATCATGAAACATCGTTGAGTTCAGAAGATCGACGGTTGAGCTGTATTGTGGGGCTAGAACATGCTCGGACGTTAAAAATATGAGAGCAGGCTACAATTGAAACCACGGTGTTGGGAAAGAGATACGTGGCAGCTAGAGGTGAATTACGGGGAGAAAATCAGTGTGGTCTTAAACCAATTTAGGCCACCCTGCAATCACATATTTACGTGAGGTCATAGCCCAGGGCCATATGCAGGAAGGGGCTAATCAAAAAGGAGCTAGCGCCTAAAATTCAATTTTTCATAAATGTGCAAGAAGAGGTCATGGGTGTCACAAAACCTACACCAGAATATGAAATGGGACCTGTGTTAATTAATTGGGGTCTACCAAGGGCCCGAAGAGTCAAGCTAACTTAATATATTGAAATATCCTAGACCGAGAGGTCGCAGAACCCCCAGGAGGGGAGGGGGGCTGCATTAAGTGGTATCAGAGCATGATTTTGTCTGTAAATTTTAGGTGAAGGAGACAAAGGAAATAGCCTGATACCATAAGGTGGTATTAGAGCATAATTTTTGTTTCAGACAACAAACAAAGGAGACAGAGGAGAAAGCCGTTAGTTTGTTTGCAAACAACAAACAAAGGAGAGACGGTGAAAGGAGATAGTTTGGCTATGTCAAGTAGTATCAGAAGCATAATTTTTCCTGTAGACAACAGGTCAAGAAAGAGATGGATTACTGATGATCTGTGTGAATTATTGTTGCAAGTCCGTAGCAGTCAGTAGACAACCACGTGAGTTGTAGGAAAAGTTGGAGATGCTCTTGAATACAAAGTAATCCACAAACTTACCAGGAGAGTAAGAAGAGGATGAAAATGGATATTGAAGACCATGAACATGGTCAGAGAGAAGGCCACCAACAAAAAGTCAAGCTAGATATGGATCTGGAGCTCATAGAGATAATAGAAAATATGGAGAGGCTAGCATTGAATATGCACCAGGAGGCAAAGGTACCCTGGAGGTACGAATGGGCTCTGAACAGGAAAGTAAAATGGCTTGTTCAAAAGTTGTTGGCTAGAAAGCAGCAACAAGAGTTGAAAAGGTGGTTGAGGCATGATGAAAACCTCAATGACATAGAGGAGGATCTGGTTTTCATTTGTGAGCCAGAAGTCGAAGAAACCCTTAGTGACGAGGAAGGGAGATCAGTTACAGGTCTCATAAACTGTCAAGAGAGTACTAGAGATGGATTTTCATATTTCCAAGTGGGAAATGAGATGAGATCAATTAAGGATCTCATAGACTGTCAAGAGGAAAATAATGGAAATTCATATTTCCATCTAGGCAATGAGATGGGATCAGGAGATCTCATAAACTTCCAGGAGAGCAGGAGAGAAATTCCAAATTTCCAGGTGGGCAAGGGAAGGGAAATGAGACTGTCTGAAAGTCTCAGAGGAGCTCAGAAGTGAGTTCAGGTCAGCAATGAGTGTTGATGGGAGAAGGTTCATGTGGATTTGTAGACCATGTGAATGAAGATGATGAGAAGTTAAATACTTCCATCACAAAGAAGGAGAATCAGAGGAGTGTTCTAATCATTGGAGGAATCAAATCATTCATGCCAAGCAGCCAAGAAAAGGATAGTATAAGTGTTGCAGGTGAAACAATAGAAGGACAGCCAACATAGATTATCAAAGAGGATGAGAAGGAGCAGACACTGATGTTTTCCTCAGCAGAAGGAGAAGAGCATTCAACAAAATTGCTCAAAAGTTTCAGCCAAGAAGCTTAAATGGAGGTGACTACAGTATTGGAGCCTGCAACAGAAGAGGAAGAAGACAACATGGATTTTGATGAGTTGTATGAAGAACTAGAATACCTAGAGAGAAGGGTAGATATGAAAAGTAGGAATATCCAACAGATTAGGTTGGAGATATATGGAGGATCATACCCACCAGGGGAACAACTGGAAGAAGTTGGAGTTGAACCAACACAAGAGGAAATGACAAAAGACAATATGTCAGAGGAGGAAGTTGAGAAACAACTTAGTAATGAGACTGCAAAACTAGAGTCTACATCAAGGTGGAAATCTAATGCCACAGAAGAAGAAAACAGCATGGGGGATCAAGATGATCTACCCATTGATAAGGAGGAGGTGCAGCAAAGAATATTGCATAAGGAGAACCATCCAATAGAGCAGTTGGATAGGGTGATAGAGGAGATAAGAGAGCCTTTGTTAAGGTCATCACAAAAATCTGCTAGCAGGAGGAATATTAACAAAGGAAATTCTTCCATAACAACAGGGAAGAAGAAGAAGCAGCAGCAACAATATCATAACAAAGGAGGAGGACAGCTCCAAGGAGAATTTTGGTATCCTAGAGGATTTCGACAGAGCTGGAGAGCTCATGAGCAGGAGCTCATGAATTTTCCGCAACAGTGGAGTATGATGCAGGAGCATCCTTCCACATCAACAGATGCGCCAACAAGCCAACACATAGGCGTGCATTGAAGAAAGGGAGAGGCATCGATCCTCCCATTTTTTAAATTTGAAATATGATATTATAGGGATTAATGTTGTAAGGTTGAGGGAAAATCAAGCCATGCCTTTGTACAGGAAGGAGATAAGGTCACCTTTAATGGCTGACAGGTTGATGGGTCTAGATTCAATTCATATTAGATGGCCATTTATGAAACTTCAGTGTAATAGATGAGGTTAGGTGAAGGAGAGGATAGGCCCGTAGAACCCCTCTTTTGTAAAGAGATCTTTGTATCAGATTTCAGGAGGATAAGAATTTTTAGAGTTAGGAAGAGGATTCTAAGAGAAGATCTTGAGAAGATCGAAATCTTGGGAATAGGAGTAGGAGAGAAAGAACTGAGACTCTTTTGTAGTCCAATCTATGTACACATTTGCAAACAGAGATTCATCTTGATACAAAGAAAAGCAGTTTTTCCTACACATGGTGTGCTTATGAATTATTTGTATTATGTGAATGTTATCTATGTGTTTATGTATGTTGTAGATGCATGATACATTTCATCTGCAGTAGGAAGATATATTTCTTTATCTTCGTTGAGTTCAAAATATAGTTATGGGTTCTTAAGGTTGTGCAAGGAGTGCACAACATAACATTTGAGGTTCTGTAACCAGCGCAAGGAGTGCACATCTTAAATCTGTGGAGTCAGAAAAGAACGTGTTAGGAGGGTGCACTAGAGTGATCACAGAACTCTGTTACACATTATTTTCATCATCCCTATGACCATTAATGATGTAAACCTATCTGTAGTCTTCAAAGGGTTCAGTGGCCTGAGTTCCTGAAGAAAGAAGGGAGAAGAACTTTTTCGGAGAAAAGAAGTTGCATTTTCCTTTGTAAAAACCCTATAAAAAAAGGAAGTTCGTACGTTTCTATATAGGTAGGGTGCAAGAATGCTTGATTCTCGTAGGTTGCACCATAGATGGGTTGCGAGAGGTTCATAATTTTCTCTATAGGCAGGGTGCGAGAATTCTTACACGTGGGAAAAATGAGCATTTTATCGAATATTCTAGAAGGAGAAACTTCCATGGTGAGGTGGCATCCAAATGTTTTGGATCTTACTCAATTTCATGAATTAGTGGGATCATCCTAACCTCCTCGCCTTATCCTATTAAACTTATAAAAGGAGAGGAGCTCTCATGGAGAAAGTTAGCTTTGGAGCTTTTGGGATTGGCTAAGTTGGATCTGGCTTGGAATTATTAGCTTGGTTAGAGTGGTTTTGAGTTTGCCTTTGTCAAGATAGATTGTGAATATTATCAGATTTGTGCTCTTAGAATTCTTGGAGTGAAAGTGTGTGGGGAACGAAGGACAATTGGAAGGGACCTTACGACATCAAGGCCATGGTTTTAATCTCTCTTTCACATTTAATATGATACAATAATATGATTATTTCCTATAAATCTTGTTGTGTTTTATTCTATGATTCCTTGATCACATACATAGGTTTATATTGAGTTTATGCTATTACTATCACTTTGGTTGGTTGTGTTCTTTTGCAGGTTCATCATTGTATGAGTGTTAGAAAAAAGATAGGATGCCGATAGCGAGAGGAAACGACATTTAAACGATATATCACCTATCCCTCTTTAGTTAGTAAATTCAATATTTAAAACTTAAGGAAAGCATCATGTTCTGGTGTGTTTTGTTCTAGATCTAGGTGGATCTAGGGAGATTAGTTAGTGTCCTCACCTACCGATTTATCCGATAACAAAATCAAAGAGGAACCTCAAGGTTACTGAATACCTTGGAGGAGGAATCTGTGCAGAGAAGGCATAGAGAGACAGAGTTATTGAACACTCTGTAAAAAGGAGCTCTACAAGGAATGCATTGAGCAGGACGTTTCCAGGAGGGCACAAAGTTTTCCTTTGAAAGGAAACAGAAGGGTCAAGAACCTTTGGAGTTCTGAATCAATTAAAAATCTCAGAAGAGATAGTGCAGAGAATGAACAAAGACAGAATTATTCCAAGTCCCAAATATTAGGAGGGATAGCATCCAAGAAACGTAGACAAGACCCAAGAAGTTGGGTCATAAGAGGAGAAAAGGTCGAGGCCTTTGAACATCTACAAAACTCTTCCAGGTTGGAAGAAGTCAAAAGATCAGGAGGAGGAGCGACAACAGCCGTCATATCGGTTGTGGGGAGAAGTATATATCGTTAGGTCAGCGTCCAAGAAAGAAAAGGATAGCGTTGAGGAGGAAACAAATCCTATCCGTCGGATCTGAGTGCAAAGGATCGACAGTCGTCTAATCAAGGTAAAGTTCACGATATTTAATCATTTGTGTGCATAGGGGAGCTAAATTGGTAAAGTCCTAAAGTCCTGAAGTGATTTGGGACCATCCATAGTCAAGAGGGATAGGTGGGGAAATATCCACAACTTAGGAAGTTTTTGGACAAGGAGGAGGTGAAATCGTTGAAGTAGAACCTAATCATTGGTTGTCAGGAGGTTACATGTCAAAAAATATGAAACTTTGGGTGAAATCACTCTGGGAGGAACGAGTGTGTAGGATTTTGAAACTCTCAAGGCTCGAAGAGCCGAAGAGAAGCCTGGACCATGAGATCCAGAGGATACGTGGAGGAAATCCATTGTCTTCGGTTGAAAGCAGCCTGAAGAGCCGAAGTGAATCTGGACTACCAGATACAGAGGGTACGTGTTGATAGATTGTGAACTCTGGGAGAAAGAGAAGGAGGATCATTTGAGATCTTCGAAGCCTAAATAACTAAATTATCTGGGAGTTGTCGATCATCGGGAGGACACATGTCATTAGATCGTGGATTCCAGGTAAAATGCTTCGGGGGAAGCAGAGAGTGAATAAGTTGAGGTTTGAGAATTCTGAAGGTTGAAGTCCCGAAGTGGAAGAGAGTCGTCGATTTGAAGGTGGACCCGCGGTGACAGATCTAGAACTCTGAAGGAAAGCAGAGGGGGAAAACGTTGAAACCCCAAAGGAGATCTCGATCATTGATCAAGAAGGAGATCGAAGGATCATTGATCTGGTTGAAGGGGCCAAAGTATAGAGGCGGAAGCAGAGCCATATATTGAGGATACGTGTCAAACGATCTGCCATTTCGGAGAAATCACTCCTGAAGAGAAAAGAGTTGAGAGTTGAAACTCTCGAAGGATGAAAGGGATAAATCAACTATAGTCGTTGATTTGAAAGGTGGGTACATGTCGACAGATCGTGGAGATTTGGGAACGCATGTGAAAGGAAGAGAGGAGATAGGCAAAGAGAAAAGATCTCATCCCTTGATCACGAAACACCATCGAGGTCAGAATATCGATGATCGAGATGGATTGCGGGGCCTGAACATGCTTAGACATTAAAAATATGAGAGTGGGTCGCAATTGAAACCATGGTATTGGAAAAGGGATACGTGGAAGCTGGAGGTGAATTGCGGGGAGAAAATTGGTGTGGTCTGAAACCACTTTAGGCCTCCCCGCAATCACATATTTATGTGATTTCATAGCCCAGGGCCATATGCAGGAAGGGGTTAATGAAAAAGGAGCTAGCACCTGAAATTTGATTTTTAGAAACGCGCAGGAAGAGGTCGCGGGTATCACAGGACCTGCACCAGAAGCTAAAATGGGACCTTTGTTAATTAATTGGGGTCTAGTAAGGGCCCAAAGTGTCGATCTGGCTTAGTAGATTGAAATATCCTAGACCAGGAGGTCGCAGAACCCCTAGGAGGGGAGGGGGGATGCATCACCATGGACATGGTCTCCCATTTCCATTCGGGAATTGGTAGGGGCTGCAACAGACTTGTTGGGTTCCGGTGCTCTACCTTGACTTGCTGATATTCTAGACACTTAGATAAGTAAAAATTTATGTCCTTTTTTAGTCTGGTCCAATAAAATAGTTTCCTAGTGGCCATGATCATTTTATGATAACCAGGATGACCACTATATCGTCTTTTGTGTAGTTTATACAGTATGAACCTCTTCAAGTCATCACAATTTGGAATACACAATATTCCCTTGTAAGTTAGCAGGCCATCATTAAGCATCTGATAGCCTTTATACTTCAACCTTTTGGGATCTTTCTTTAGGTATGAGATCACGGTCTTGAAAAATGAATATGTTTCATGTGCAGTTTTTACCCTCTCTTTGATGTCTGATTCACRGGTGCTCACAGCTGCCAAGTGAACTACTTTCATACTTATACTAAGGGCATCAACCACCCTATTCTCCTTTCCTTTGATATGTTTGATTTCAAAATAAAACTCACTAAGGAGATCCATCCACCTAGCTTGTCTCACATTGAGTTTTGGTTGGTCAAACAAATACCTCAACCTATTATGGTCTTTCATAAGTACAAATATTCTACCTAAGAGGTAATGCCTCCACATTTTTAAATCACGCATTATGGCATCCAATTATATATTGTGGTTCATATAATTGACTTCGTGATCATTCAATTTTTTGGATTCATAGCAAATCACATTTCCTTCTTGCATAAGGACTCCTCTGAGCCCTTCCTTGTAGGCATATGTACACACAAGGAAGTCCTTGTTCGGGTCTACAATATTTAGTACAGGTGCATTGGTTAGAAGGTATTTAAGCTCTTGAAATATTTCTTCACATTCATATGTCCAAATGAATTTAACCCCCTTTTCTAAAGGGAGGTGATTGGGAAACCAATCTTGGAGAATCCCCTTGTGAATCTCCTATAGTATCCTGCTAAGCCCATAAAGTATATGATATCATATACATCCTTTGGGATAGGCCAATCCATGATGGATTTAATATTGTCATGATCAACTGCCACTCCTTCCTCATAAATAACATGGCCTAAGTAATGGAATTGTTTTTGGAAAAACTCGCACTTACTAAGCTTAGCATAGAGTTGATGTTCTCTTAGTACTTGGAGTACTAGCTTGAGATGCTATTCATTTTCTTCTCTATTCTTGGAATATATTAGGATATCATCACTGAAAACCAACACAAACCTATCCAAGAACTTTCTGAATACCTTATTCATTAAGCACATAAAAGTGGTTGGTGCATTGGTAAGCCCAAATGGCACCACCACAAATTCATAGTGACCATATCTTGTCCTAAAGGCTATCTTGTGGATGTATCCATGTTTGATTCGGACATGATGGTATCTAGACCTCAATTCAAACTTGGAGAAGATTGTAGCACCTATTAATTGGTCAAACAAGTCATTTATCCTTGGCAAGGGATACTTATTCCTGATGGTCATCTTATTGAGTTGTCTATAATCTATGCACAGTCTGAGTGTGCCATATTTATTTTTCACAAACAAGGTTAGTTCTCCCCAAGGAGACACACTAGGCCAAATGTAGCCTTTGTCCCACATCTCCTTCAGTTTTAGTTTGATCTCAACTAGCTCTAGTGTACTCATTCTATAAGGTGTTCTAGAAATTGGCACCACTCCTTATACAAGTTGTATTGACAAGTCAATGTCCCTTCTTGGAGGTAGACATGGCACCTCTTCTGAGAATACATATTTATATTATCTTAATATGGGATGGTCCTCTAGGCTGGGTTTTTCATTCTCAAAAGAGTTTAGTGCTTGTATTGCATACAAGGGACATCCCTTTCTGCAATACTTCTTCACTTGGAGGGATGATATTTGTCTCACTAAGATAGGATTTTGAATCCCTTGTAGGGTTACCCTTCTTCCTTCTTCATTTTCACACTCCAAAGTTTTACTGTAACAATCCAACTTGGTTTTGTGGGCATCCAACCAGTCCATGCCAATAATCAGTTCATAAGATCCTAATGGAAGTATGTTTAGGTTCGCTTGGGTGGGAAACCCACTTATAACGAATTGGCATGCTCGTATGACCTATGTTACTTTTCTTTTGGTTCTAGTGGCTAGTTGTACCATTCATTATTTAACATGTTTAACTTGTTGCAATTTATAAACATTATCATCAATTTGAGGGGAAGCATAACTCAAATTAGAACCAAGGTCAATTAAAATGGAAACATGATGGTTGGAAATCATACCTTCCATATCCACCACTGAATCTTGGTGGTCAGCTTGTCTATTATCCAAGGCTGCAAAAATTTGTGGCATTCTCCTAGCCACATCATTGACTGTGATAGCCTATTGGACGTTGTACACCCTCCTATTTTTCTATTTCCTATGCGGAAAAAACCTCAACATATGTTCCTCTCCACAACCCCAACATTTCAAGGGTTCTCTCTTTGTTTTATCAGTCTTACTAAGAACTAATCCGAAGGGTTTATTTCCACTCTGGGATGGAAAATTTTGTTGATACACACTTCTGGAAGGAAGGCTCATCCTAGATCTCTTCCCCTGGTTCTTAAATCTTGAGGGTTTAATCCCCTTCTTCTTGAATCCTGAATTTCTCTTCTTCTTCCAGTCTTCATGGGGTTTTGTCCTATTCTTAAATTGCTCATAGAAATACCTTGCTTTTCGAAGAGTATCTTCTAGAGTCTTTGGGTCATCAAACTCAATTATTTTTAGATAGGACTAAGGTAATCCACTAATAAATCGTTGCATATTTACCTTTTCATCCTTTATGTAGAGCACATACCTCATCAACTCTAGAAATTTGTTGATATACTCATATATGGTGAGTTGTCCTAGCTTGAATTCATAGAAATCCTTGGTCTTCCCATCAAAGTACTTTTCTGACATATACTTCTTCTTGAAGTATTTCTCAAATTGTTTCCATGACAAGTTCTTCTCATGGATCCCTTTCATAATCCTAAGGTCCTCCAACCAAATGGAAGCTTTCCCATTCAGGTTGAAAATGGCTATATGAGCCTTTAAGTTCTCAAAGTAGTCACGAATATGAAGTACTTCTTCATTCCGAGTAGCCAAACTTCTTCTTCTTCCCCCTTCTTAATCTCTCCATAGAAGGTGGGTGGTTTGGCTTTCTTGAATTCTTCAGGGTCACGACTCTTGTAGTGTTTCCTCTTCTTTCCTCTCGTCTAAGAATAAGAACTATTTTTTCCACTAGAATATTCCTTGGAATTGTCAGTGTCCTCAGAGAGACATTCTGGTGAGTGTCTCTTGACTCCATATTGGGCCTTCCTTGAGGTGCTCCTCCTAGTGTGGTCACTTTTTGAACCATGATTTTGTATCTTAGGTGGAATTGGATTTTTATTAGTATGGTGCATGTCCACATGACTGACAGTTGGACCATGTTGTATTTGTCTTTGTATATCTGATAGACTTTGTAGTAGGACTGCATTAATTTCAGTATGATTTTCATGTTCCTTGATTAGTCTTTCATTGTCAGCCTTATAACTCTATAATTATTCCATGAGGCTTCTTATAGTTTTGGCCAAATCTGGAGGGGTTTTCACCGCCCTTGTTTCATCTGACTCTTCCTCTCTATTGTGAGAGCTCTCCCCCAACTCATGGTGCATCACCATTCCTTACGTTGTAGTTTTCCCACTATTCACTAACTTCTTGAGTGCTGACAAAACATTTTATGTTAGTTACTAATCTACCAATTCATGAACAACACATATCATTGCAAAGTGAAGTTAGATTATTTATTTGGAAACATTAACAACATATAGTGTAGACTTCCAAAACATCTCTCAACAGTAGATGGTTTTGTTCCTCTCTTCAGTATAGGTTTAGACAAGTTTCTTATATAAGATGGGTAAGGTAGGGTGTTACCCCGTAAAGTCCCTAATAATATTTTTATGCGACTTGTGCATGAGCCCAAGTAGGCCAAGCATTGTTTCCATGCATTGATACCAATTTGTAACATAACCAACCCCTAAATACCCTTTCTAGGGATGGGGCATCAAATTTTCATTCTTTCTAACTATCTCAAATCCTAACTCTGGGATCTTCATTTTTTATTGCTCATCGCGAGCTTTCTAACAGTCGCCATCGCACTAAAATGTGAGATTTAGTCTGCAAGTTGTGGCCTACTAAAGTTACCCTGGCATTTTTAGTTGGAGTCTTCAAAATTCCACGTTGGGCACCCCCTTTTCTTACTCCCCGAAATCCTAAAATCTCGCCACGTGGCCTTAGCCATTCAAAAATCGACATTTATCGTTTTGCGTTGAACGTTCTACGTTTCGGCATTTTGCATTGAATGTCCTACGTTTCAGCATTTCAGCAGTCGACATTCATTGTTGAACCTTCGGCGTTTCAGCAATCAGTGATCATTGTTGTTCCTTTGGCATTCGATGATCAGACATCGTCGTTGAACCTTCCTTTATCAAACTACACTCAAATTGTCCGACTCTTGGAGTCCCGGACATGTCCCCAGCCACGTTGGTCAGGCAGAAATGAACCATAATATGACACGTGGTGAGGCTCAAGGGGTGACACATGTCATTGTATAATAGGCATAAGGGGTTTGTGAATCAAAAAAATATGGGTGACATGTGGCACCTTAGTTGCAGGTCCACATCAACCGGGATGACGTTAGTGAGCCACATCAACCCTCGTCATACAATCTTCTCAATTATTTCAAATCTCATGATTGATATTTTTCCACATGGATCCATAGATCCATGGTCCCTGTTACTTCACAACTCTGGGCTTCAGAGCTTACCAAATCCTCTCGACATGAATCCCTTGAAGAGCTTAGTCTCCGAACCCTCGGATCTGTCACCATGTGTCCTCTTCCTACCAACGTTCGAGGTTTACTTTGTTGTTCACGACTTCGGTAATTTTCACACCTTGAAAACTCTTGGCCAAACTTCCCTAAAGTGCTAAGTCTCCAGACTACAGGATCTCTTGTCATGTATCCTCTCATCCTACGGCTCTAGTTTGACGGACAAAATTTGACAGGGTACAAGTAAGGGCCACGTTTCTCCCTACAACATGTTCCCGGTTGGTTGGTAAATCAAGGGTGGGTTGCTTAGATCGATGGTTGAAAGGGATCCCAAAGGATCTGAGGATCAACAGTGCTCGACACTTCGGAATTTCGGCATTTGGGAGTTTGGGATGTATCTTCCAGCTTTCTCTCCAGACCACGTCATATCTATCGCCACATGTACCGAGCATCCACGGCCAGGATTTACTCCAGCTTGCAGAGCTCTCAAGAAACTTGCACGTCCCTATACCGTTGAATACTCGAACTTCCAGATAATTGTTGATAGGTGGAAACATGTCCCTCCACTTTCAACGATCCAGGTTACTTTGTGACTCTGACATTCAGGAGTTTCAGTGCTAGACCACTCCTATTCTCCCAAAGTGGAACCTTACTGAAGCGCTTAACACTAACCTTGTTAGGTACGATATAACAACTGAGAGGGATCTCCACTGGATCCCCAGATTGATGACCCTCACCAACTTGCGACTTTGACCTTCAACTATTTTTTAGGGTTGTGGAATCATAAGTCTGAAGTCTCAAAGAATAAAGAGCTAGCTCCTCTCGGACTAGCACAGGGTTCCCAGGCCCTGGTCACATGGGTTCTTTGGGAAATCTTGTGGGCTAAGCACAAATATGTTTAGAATCAAAGGGGTTAAGGAAATGGGCATGAGCCCTCAATAAAATGGGTGGATAGTCTGAAAGGAACCTCCTTCTCCCTTCAAGTTGAACTTGACCTTTCCACTAAGGTAAACTTCAAAGGGTCGAAAGGACTTATATGTTTCAGTCAATCCTACCTTGACTCTCCTACAGATTCACATCCCATAACTCTCTAGAAGCTACACTGAGAAAAATCAAAGACCATATAGATATAGTAGTTTACAGAAGAAAAAGAACATTTATAATAATTATTTAAATACAACCAAAAACATAGACATTCATCATCGCATCCAATATATATACATAGAGTATGATAATACTTGTCAGAAATGGAGAAGGTGAAAAAACTATTGAAAGGGGTGCATGTTTCCTCCTAACCATAGGCACAACCATTCCTGATGGATTTACCATTGGCCACCCCTAAGCTAGACCATGATGCTCTGAGAGAGATTCTTTCTCCTCACTTCACAACAATCGGAGACAAAGTTTACTCTCCTCCTCCCACATGATCTTGGCAACTGGTTTTCTCTACTCTAAGAAAGGAGGTATGCACAAGCACTTTCTCATACACTCATAAGCCTTGTTTATCATCTTGTAGAGAAACCCTTCCCAAGGATTATTACAACCAAAACAATCTTGCTTCTCAGCTTTTCTCTCAACTCCCGAGTTGAAGTATCCTCACTTCTCTTCCTTGGATATTGTTTTCTCTACTATGTTATCTTGCAGATCTATCTCTGTCCCCCAAATTACCTCTTTTCTTGCCTTCCTCAACAAGGTTGCATGGGTCTGAATTGTAATTCATGGTCATGCCTAGAAGCCTTATAGATGGGTACCCTACCCCATATCTTCATTAACTCTTGAGGGTGGCCTTCCAACTACCATCCTGATTGCTAACTCATTTCTAGGTCAAAGGACTGTTGAGCAATTACACCCAATAGGTACTAGTCTAGTGAGAGTCATCTCAACCATTCTTGGTTTCCCTCACCATCTCTCTCATATCATCCATGGCCTATCTTAGAAAAATTCCCTCTTTCAGCAGTTGTGCAACACATATCCAATTTCTATTAATAACAACAAATTCATACATTGACCCTTTTATAAAAAGGTTCATCAAAGCAAACATTCACACATATTTAGTCTACCATAGTCTCTTGTCTAGTTATATTTATATTTACAAACTGAAGGAAACATGGATATTACATTGTTAAGCAGGTTTCTAGCGTAACTAATCCACCCACTTGTCCCCTCCCCTTCTCACATGTCCCCACTATGTTGGATTTCATCACCAACTAGTGAGCCCATGGTGAGAAGCTTTGGTTTGTTTGTTTGATTTATATACTCTTTTTTATCGTGTGTTGCTTCTTTTCTTTAGTGGGATTTACGACTGTCATTGTCATATCTCATCCTGGTCGATCAAAAATTGCATCATTATTGGAGGATGTTAGGTTTTCCTCCACTACCTTACGAACTATTACCTCCCAACTCACCCGAAGATCATCTTCGAGAGGAAAACCACTCCAAGTTCGAAAGTGTTGTTATCCCTTTGCTTGAACACCCAGAAGGAGATAAATTTTGAGAAGTTTTTGTACTCCCTACAAATCCACCCTTGTCTAACTCTTTTGGTCCCCTCCTTCTTCAGTTACACTCCATCGGAGAACCTGAACTTGGTACCAATTATGAGCGTCTATCTCTTGTACCCTATGAAGACATCACGAGTATGGAAACCCAATAGATCCATTTATCATATGGTTACACCACACCACCAAGGGTTTCAGATCCATCTAACCCTATGTGAACCCCTAAAAAGCCCCACGATATCCTTTCTAGAATAGATACAATCATAGACTATGATTTCAAAATCTTGTGACCTAATCAATCACATGCTTCTTCATGCACCCCTCAACCCCCCATATCTAGTATCTCCCATATATTCCAAACTTATTTTCCCCAATCCTCCCCCATCCACTCTAAACCAAAATCGGCTCATCCAAATGTTTCAACAACCCAAACATTAACAGTGACATATGTATCATATGTTTTCCCCACCATTGTATCACCACCTTCAAGAACAAAACCTTTTAG
>ML809147.1:56331-91602 GCA_009831015.1 Picea engelmannii | reverse complement strand
CTAAAGATTTCACCTCCTTGTGTTTCATGACTAAAACTGTTTAAATAGTCATGGCAAGGATGGTGGAAGGAGTAGAGAGATAGCATAACACAGCATGTGAAGCAACATTACATATTGTAGAACACATTCTGAGTTGAATTTTAATAGAAGGATGTCATTTATTTTAATGTCTTGATCGTTTATGAATGAATGTGAGTTGAGTTGTTAGCATAGTTTAATTCTATGTTTTGAGGTTTGAGTAAGAGTGATGTGTATATTGAAATCAAACTTATTGTATACTTCAGTCGCTGACCTGTTGAAGCGGCAAGGGCCCACCGCCCAACAAAGGTCAGCATCTTTGTAGATTAGTGTTAGCATTTGATTTCAGTAAGATAATCGTGAGATTAGCTGAATCTTCATCCTTTTAGATGATAGCGGTATAGTTCAGTCTAGAATTTCGATTATATGATTGCTTAGAGATCTTTACTTACTATGTTTTGCATATGTTTTGTTTCTGTTCTTATGAATTTAATTTTTCCTAATGGACATGTATGTTGACGGCAGTAGTCAAACGTATTTGGAAAAGAACTAGTGAAGTTCACAATAGAATATTGTGAACCACAGCATACCCAGTATATTGATTATTGAACTGTCCATGCTATGTCTTGATGATTGATGTGTGATTCCATTTTCAGAGTGTGATTGCATGATTATCTTCTTGGGTCAGATAGAAGAGTTGATCTGTCAAAAGAAATCCATCTCATACTTGCATGTGCCCTAATGGAGTAGATAGCCTCTCTGTGAAAGACAACCAAAGTTTGTTTCTGTTTGCTAGTTTACTTTGTTTCCAGCATGCATAATCTAGAACAGTTCTATACTCATGACATTAGAATTACCTTTATTACTGGTGTCTTGTAACTCTATTGATTACGAATCCTGGATTGATAATTAATGAGTGCATTATACTAAACATATAAGTATCACAGCAGTTACTATTAACCAACTTCATAAATTGCAAGGACAATCAAATTTTTTAAGATGGTTCATCGTCAACTATGCAGAGATTACTAAGGGTTTCATGCAATTACTTAAAAAGGGTGTCCCTTTCATTTGGGATGAACAAGCTCAACATTATTTAGATCAACTAAAGCACATTCTCACATCCACTTTTCTATTAAAACCCCCAAACTATAATCAAGATTTTACCTTGTATCTCGTGACATTCAATACTACTATTAGAATAGTCTTAGTCCAAACTGATGAAGACAATAACGAATATGTTATTTGTTACCTCAGTAAAGGATTATTTTTCACTGAAATTCATTATCCTTATGTCGATAATTTGGATATAGAAGCAATTTTCGTTGTCCAACGATTATGGCATTACATTCTGCTTTGAACTACTATCATTATATCTGATGACAATCCTATGCAATATATCTTGTCACGTCAAATATTGGGAGGTCATTACTCAAAATGGATTGTCTTTGTAGAATTAATGATCGATCTCCCCCGAGTCATTGATGAATTAGTGGTCCAAGATTCATTGCCAGATGAATCTTCATTCGTCATTGACTCTTTTGACCCCTGGTATGGAGATATCCTCATTTATCTCCAAACCCAATGCTTCCACCATCAAATTTCCAAAGACGATCATTGTCGCATATGCCATCAATCTTGTCACTACCTCATCATTGATGATACACTTTTCTGCCATGGAGTAGATATGGTGTTACACCAATGTGTCATCCACTCGAAAGAAGAAAAAAATCTTAATGACTGCCACTTAGGAGCATGTGGCGACCATCTTTCCGAGTTAGCCACTTCTCGTAAAATCTTACGCCCAGGGTATTTATGGCCTACAATATTTAAATATTTCATGAATGCAATCCAAAAATTCCACCCATGCCAATTTTTTTCTAAGAAAATGCATGCACATCCCACTCCCCTACATCCCATTGTTGCATTTTTCCCTTTTTCTAAATGGGGCATCAATTTTACTACTTGTAAACCCCCTTTTGTTTCCATTCATAATTTTGTCCATTGATTATTTCACCAAATGGGAAGAAACCATGCACACATACTCTAAGGATGCCAAAATTGCAGCATTATTCATATTCAATCATATTATAGAAAGATTCAGTATCCCCAAGTCTATTGTGACCGATCACATATCACATTTTTGTAACAACATGATGACTGAGCTATCTACCCTTTTGCATTTTGACCAAGAGCACCCTTCTCCTTACTATCCACAAGAAAATGGTCAGGTTGAATCCATTAACAAGGTACTGAAAACAATGCTCTAAAGGATGATTGGAAAACATAAATCCAATTGGAATATAATGTTATTCTCATCCTTGTGGGCATACCAAACCTTTTCCAAGACTTCCACAGGCTTCACACCCTTCAAACTTGTGTATGGCTTAGAGGCAGTACTACCCATTGAATGCGAAATCCCCTCGCTTAAGCTAGTTGTCGAACTCTTGCCCCATACCTTTGATGAAGAAGAACAATTACTATCCTTATCTCTCCTTGATGAGCGATGTCGCGAGGCCATCATGGCTAACGAATCCCACCAAAAGCGAGTAAATTCACAATATGATAAGAAAAATCATCCTCAAAATTTTTCAAAAGGCGACTTGGTGTTGATCTATGATCAAGACCGTGATAAACTGGGCGCAAGAAAATTTGAGACTCTGTGGAATGGGCCCTATGTTTTTAAATGTTCTCTTCAAAAGGAAGCCTATGAATTATCTCATTACGAAGGAAATATTCTCCCAGAGCCTCAGAATGGGCTCTACTTGAAAAAGTACTATGCATAAGTCTCGCGCTATCTAGTGCTTTTGTACCATATGTATTATTGTAGTATATGGTTGTCTTTATTTTCCTTTTATGTGATAAACTTTGTCAATATGATTATCCTAGTTAAATTCTTGAGATGCATATGTCGTCGTTCTCCTTACCCTATTATGGATATGCGGATGGCGCTAGTCACACCTCCCGGAATATCGCTTCTACTACCTGGGTGATAATTTCACCCACCAACGAAATAGTCATCTCTGGGGGAATCTATCAGGGACCTGCAATGAACAATGTTTCTGAATACAATACCATCATTGAACTTCTGAACAAAGCATCTACTTTGGGCATACGTCACCTGATAGTACCCCTAGATTCTGAGATCATCGTTTCACACCTCAACGTGACCTACTCTATTCGACATCCTATCCTTTTTCAGAAATATTTAAGGGTACGACTCTTGGAACAGTCATTTCATTTTATCACTTATGAACATGTACCAAGACAATCCAATTCATTAGTCGACTCACTAGCAAGTTTTGTGTTGAATTGGCATCTACTTCATTAACAAGCATTATATTATACAAACATTGCATAAACCATTTCCTCGCATATATATAAGCAGAAATCACAAAGTCATATATCCATATTTATAAAAAGTGTGTCCAAAAAATATCCAAAATTGGTATAACATAACAAAATTGGGTTTTTCCACACATATATCTGTAACATAAACAGCACCAAAAATCCCTTATACTAAAGAACACTAGTCATCTCGAGGAGCCCTATGGTCATTATAAAAAATGATTGTGTGTGCAACCTTCCACGGAAGGTTCCCAAACTATTTCCACACACCTATAATGGTCATCTACATACAAAGAGGTATATCATCCATATGTGGCACCATAATTCCCACAAACAAACGATCAAGGTTCTCCTCGAGATCCTCTAGTAGCTCTGCATCAGCTCTCTCACCATGTGGTCCTCTCCCAATCCCAAGTTGTTCGCCTCGCCTAGTCAATGTCAACATCCCCACTAGACGTATTGGTTCACAATCTGTCCATCATAAATTATTTGTTATGTTACACACAAAAACATTTATATATCATAAAATCACAAAAACATTAAAAATATAAAAAACAAAAATATACTGAAAATTGTATCTTTCTTACCAAACTCATCCCTAAACATTTCCCCCTTAGGGAGAACCATATATGGATCGTCATGGTAATCCATGCCATCATATGAATAATCATCTATCGCCATTATTTGGTGATCCCAATATCAGAAAATCTGGCATCAAACTGGAATTGAGTTCCCCCCTCCCCCCCCAACGAGTCGGGACAACAGATCTTTCCATTTATTCATAGCTGGATCTCTATACCCAGCATTTTCCACCACATCCCATGGTCGTGATGAAGGCACCCACTTGAAAAAGAAATATAGAAAAATGGATCCATAACAAAATTTCTTTTGTCGACCCAACCTACACTTGGTCAACTAGTCCTTCATATTCACCAACACTGCAGCACACCAGTTATACACTTTAGGGGACAGACTCATCATAGCATAATATACTTGGCTCCTCGAAGCCAAGTGCATCCCAGTAGTCCCTGTAGCCAGTGTAATGGTAAATAACATGGCACGTAGGGTAAAATCCATTACCTAACTAATAGGCGGCTTATTGTTTCTCTTATGTGTACCTGCATGATAGTAATGGGCCACATAGTCATCCACCCGATCTGCACCACCCATCTTTCCACCTACCAAGACTATGGTGGCACCATGATGAGACAATCTCGTCAAAAAATAAATATCCTCAACCTCCAAGGTTAAGATCTAGTCTCATACCACAAAGTGTTGTTGATCTTCATCCCATATGTCAACCAAACTTTGTAACATCATCGGTTGTGCTCGCATGTTCTAACATAATAATAACTTCAGTAACCCACATTTCCTTAAAGCATCTAAATTCAGAGGATCCTCTAACACAACATTATCATTCTCTTAGCATTTTCATTCTCTCCACTCTAACATCGTTGCTTACACCTACCACAAACACAATTTTTGTTTTTGTTAGAACCCATTTATATACAATACTCATCAAAGTTTTTGCAAAAAATTGTAAAAAATCCACTCGGTCATGAATTTCCTGAGCAAACAAGGCGACCGGACGTGACCACTTTGTTTGGTCGTGACCTCTTTTGGTTGAAAGAGTGACCGTCCATGACCATTTTGTTCAGTCACCCCTCAACTCTCCTATGGTTGTGATCGATCGTGATTTCCTCCTTCACACAGAGCGACCAAACCATTTGGTTTCTCCCCGCAAAGAGGTCAGTCGCGACCGCGTGGACTCACAAATTTTTGAGTCATTCCACAAATAAATAAATGCATAAAAAAAATTCCAAATGGGTTTTTTAATATGAAGTCCAGCCTATTGCTTGTTGGATGAAAAGTACAGGATCTGTGGTTCCACACCCCACAATCACAGCTCCAAATTTTCACAAGAAAAGGGCTCTCCAAAGTTTCACCAAGGTAAATGGGTAAAAACCCTATTTTTTAACCACATATAGCTTCATTTAAACCTTGTTCACACTATAAAATAGCTTTTTTTCTTCATTTTTGGATATTTATCATTTTCTTTGCTCATGGCACCATAATCTAACTGTATTTTTGTCAGGAACACTATCTACATAAGCTATGGAACCATTATATGGAATCTATTTTAAGCTCTTTTTCGACTCCTTAAAACAAGAAAATGTCGTCTAGTATGCTTGTCTTTTCACACTCGTATCATGGATTTGAAAATATGTCCACCTAGTATAAGTTTACCCCTTTTTCAGACCAGATAGACTATTTACAAAAAAGGAACACCATATCCCTTATGGTTAGGAGATTTCTCCTTCGCATTGCTTTAAACTTTTTTGGGCCTAGGAGACTACAATTTACGATAAAAGTACCCCCTTGGAGTCTTCTTTAAGTTTTTAAGACTCCCTATAATTGAAAACACCGGCGAGCAAAAACCTACCTGGGCTCGACAAAACTCCATAGGTAAGTATATAGATTTTTCTTTATGACCTTTTCAAACTCTTTAAATATGAAAGGGCCATCGATTTTTCCTTCTTTGGACTCATTAAAATTTACATAGAAGGACCCATTCATGGGACCGAACCTCTCCCTCCTTGGGTTCGTTAAAAATATGTCAAGGGACTCATCGTAATATGAGATATACCAAGCATCTGTTATCATCCTCAAGCTCGTAAAACTAGAAAGAGGTACTCTCCAATCATGGTGGGGAAGTCTTAGAGGGTTTTTTCATCTTGTTATCTTTATTATCTGGCAGTCATTACTACTTTGAGTCACCCTTGAACAATGCACATATTCTATCATCATATATAACAATCAAGTCATCCATTCTCTCTCATCGACCACCATTCCCATCATTGTGTCATGTTACACTCATCATTCCATGACCAATTATTATGGTATCCATTTGAGTTAATGTTGTCGAGTCAAGCCAATTGTCATGCATACTTGTTCAAGGGAATTTTCTTTGCATCAACCACCTGTAGTCCCATTTTTTCCCTTTCCCAACCATCCCTGTGTCAGTTGTGCTCCATTATGATTTTCACACCATCTATCTTTACATGTTTCATGTCGATTGATGGGGGATATATCAAGGCCCTCCTTTGATGGATTTCACCCTGTCGACTCTAGATCATTATCTAGGATTGAAATATAGAAACCCATCAATACCCTGGGACTTGAAAACATTAGTGGCAGGTCTCCTTGCATTTCGATAGTGGGTTTACATCATTGGATCATGTCAAATGAATCTACGAGTGTTTAACATCAAATCCTGTATTCACAGTTTGTAGTTTGTACTAGGTATCTTGGGTTCCATCATCATCATCGGTGGATTCCCTCACATCTATTAACAGTATACATTAATGACCAATAATGAGACATTTTCTACCATGCTCGACATTAGCTCATTTATTCACATGTCATAGATTCATACCATTTGGATTAAGGACGAAGACCTTGGGAAAGATCACCCTCCTATTAGATGACATTCTTTCCCAAGCCGTGATGGAGAATATTCATGAGAACGTCATCGATTTCTCATTTATTGAGTCATCTTATTGCTTTGTGTGACGTCACATAGATCCACATGTGTACTTGGTCATGGCTATGATTTCACTTGCATCTTGCATGGATCCACGGTGTATACTTTTGTGGCCATGTTCGAGTCATGATTGGTTATTGATGGATCCACGGTGTATTATGTTGTGTTCATCATGATCCAGGTGGATATCGGTGGCCACCCACCTTTTCCAACTGGCCCAAAACAGTTTTCTGGCAATTTTGGCAATTTACTATTTTTAGCAGTTTTTAACTTCCGGGACCATTTTGAGGGCCTAAATGAAGTTTTTTCAAGATCAAGATTCTCAATGATAGTTGAGAGAATTATTGATCCCCCAAAATGAATCTCCTCTACGATAACTTTCCAACGGGCTATCATACGCCTAAAACGGAGATCGTATGCAAAAGTTATGACCTCGGGAAGTTGATGTACTAACTTACCCAAACGGGGCCCGCATGACTTTTGGCGCTTCATCTCCTAGGGTTAGGTTTTTGGATGTCTAGGATTTTTGGCATTCTTGTTTATTGTAAAAATTCCTTCAGAACCTCATTGTAATCATCTTCTTGCGAATGCGAGTAGCCATCACATCTCTTCTCAGAGATAAGCTGTCATCATTCTAGCGAGTCTTTCACTCTGTATTTTTACAGTCTTTGTACATTTATTTCATTAATATAAATCATTTATTACTGTATATTTATGTTTATGGTTTCATCTCTGATACATTTCTGTTATATTACTGAATATTTGTGATATCTCTGTGCATTTCTTTATTATATCTCCACTCTCATTTCGTGCCAAAAATAATCCAGATCAATGGTATCAGAGCAGGCTGCTCTTGATCATTTTTCAGTGCATGTCCCCGACGAGGCATGAGTATAGCAAGTTGTGTCTCGAGCTTGTCTCTCTTGAGGACAATCGCTCTCGCACTCCCAAGAAACCCTCAATGGCAGAAGAAAATAAAAACGACGGAGCAGATGATCCTATCATTTTATTTCTTGAGCAAGATCTCATGCGATAGAGGGACGAAATGATGGAGAATTTTTCCCACATCCTTCAACGCCTGTCGATAGAAACAGGCACATATTCATCAAATGGACACTTTGGAGAAACCTCGTCTTTCAAGGTACAAGTTAATTTTTATATTCCTGCATTTGAAGGACAGATAAATGCAGAAGCCCTAGACAAATGGTTAAATCTTGTAGAAGGTTATTTCTCTGTTCACAATTTTTCCGATAGATAAAAGATCACCTTCACACTCCTTAAATCTCTCCTCCATGTCAAACATTGGTGGGAAACTTACTGAGAGAAAATTTCCACAGAGGATTCTGGAATATATGGGGTCGAGCCCACTTGGGATTTTTTTGTGGATGCGGTAAAGGAACAATATTACCCCATTGGCAACTATGAGGACCATTACATGAGATGGACCACACTACGGAAAGAGAGGGGCCAAGCAGTTCTGGATTTCACCAATACCTTCCATACCTTGCGCACCAAGCTGGGTATCAAAGACTCTGAATGACATTTGGTTCTGAAATATCATGGGGCTCTACATAGATACATCTAAACTGAAAAGGATTTTCTAGACATCTCATCACTCGGTGTTGCTTATCGATATGTTGTTAAAATCGAGCGGAAATTTAAGCACCAGAACAAACAGGAGTTCAGATCTACAAAACCGCAATAACCAAAGTATGACAAAGACAGCCCTAACAAACAGTCTGCTGAAAACCAGTCAAAGCCACAGGAAAAGAAGGGTCACGGGAGGACAAAGAAGGACACCAAAAAATGGTGTGATTTCCACAAAAGACCCTAGAACAACACCGATGAATGTCGTTCAAAACAATCATTGGTGGCTGAGATCAAAGACAAGGAGTCGAACCCTGATTCTAAGTCTGATTCTGAAAATATTGGTAAAGGACAGATCATTGATGCAGACCCCACTGCTATTTTCGCGACCGCAACAATTCAACCAAAAGAACCAACATATCCTGAAAAGGGGGAGCGCCTTTTTCATTCACAGATGTGGGTGAAGGGGACCCCACTACATTTTATTGTTGATAGCGGAAACCAGAAGAACCTCATCTCAGTAGAGGTCGTCAAACAATTGGGATTGTCGAAAACACCACACCCACAGCCATACAACATCGGGTGGCTTCGCCAAGGACGAGATCTTCGTGTCAGCCAGCAGTGTCGATTGTCATACAACATCCAACCCTTCAAGGATGAGGTATTATGTGATGTTTCCCCACTGGATGTCTGTGATGTTCTCTTGGGCCAACCATATATGTCGAAGCTCCATGTTGTTTATGAGTCTCGACCTCGTAGTGTCATTATTTATCTGGGGGGTCATCTCTACAGAATACTAGAGGTAGTTCTGACTACTGTTCCATCTAAAAATTATCGCAAGGTTGTATCTCATACTACAAAATTCAGCTTCTTCACAATCTGTTCAAAAGGGGAATAGAAGGATACTGCAACCACTACAGCCTCGGCCCAAGCACCTTATATCCAACAAAAGCAGGTCGACAAGATTGCAACAAAACATAAATATTCCTTCTGCGCATAGTCATCTCAGATAGCCCAACTAGTTGAACAGAGTCAACCCTGCCAGCAATAGGTTCGTGACAAACTTCCACAAACTGAGCAGCGCGACGTCTCCAGCAAGGCAAGCAGCTCACTAAGATGCAAATTCAGCAAACACTTTCCCTCTCCCTCGGGCACTCAATTCAATGGAGAACATTTCTTCCTAAGTAGGGAGGATTGATCCAAGTGGATATCGGTGGACACCCACATTTTCCAACTATCCCAAAATAGTTTTCTGGCAATTTTGGCAATTTACTATTTTTAGCAGTTTTTAACTTTCGGGGCCATTTTGAGGGCCTAAATGAAGGTTTTTCAGGATCGAGATTCTCAATGATACCCAAAGGCATGATTGATCCCCCAAAATGAATCTCCTTGATGATACCTTTCCAACGAGCTATCATACGGCTAAACCGAAGATCGTATGCAAAAGTTACGACCCCGGGAAGTTGATGTACTAACTTACCCAAACGGGGCCCACATGACTTTTGGCGATTCATCTCTTAGGGTTATATTTTTGGATGTCTAGGGTTTTTTGCATTCATTTTTATTGTAAAAAGGCCTTTATATCCTCATTGTCATCATCTTCTTGTGAATGCGAGTAGTCGTCACATCTCTTCTTAGAGATAAGCTGCCACCATTCTAGCGAGTCTTTCACCCTGTAATTTTACAGTCTCTGTACATTTATTTCATTAATATAAATTGTGTATTATTGTATATCTGTGTTTATGGTTGCATCTCTGATACATTTCTTTTATATTATTGAATATCTGTGATATCTCTGTGCATTTCTTTATTATATCTTCACTCTCATTTCGTGCCAAAAATAATCTGGATCACATAATCCCATTACTTGTGTCATGCATGGATCCGTAGTGTAATTATTGACATTTGGATTTGTTTCTCTTGGTGCTCTTTGTGTATTGACCTATAATTACAACATCAAGTCTCACTCATAAATTAATAATTATGAACTAGTGCCTTCTGCACATTTCCCATCTATAAATCAGATTGGTATTCAATAATTTGTATCTCTCCTTTGCAAGCATTATATTTTAAAATATAATTCAATATTCTTATATAAACAAACCTTACAGCCCACTGCCCAATTTTTTTCCAGTAGTCATTAAAGTTGTGACTTTGTTCTCCTAATAGAGTTCTCACACAGTTCCTCCACATGGAATTGTCTCATCGTGCAACTTCCTTATTTCATATCCATCATTTCTTGAAATTATCTCAATCCTGAGTCAACCTCACTCTCATTATTTCAAAGTTTTATTCAATATTCCATAAGGAATGTAGTCATGCATTCTTGTTATGCATTCAAATCATACATTCAAACATGTACATCTATTCCATCAACTGTGTTCAGATATGCATATTATTCTTATCAGTTTGTATTCCAATTGTTCTTTTATGCACTTAACCACATGCATTAGCATGTTGTGTGTGTCCATTACTGGAACACTTCACAATTTCCACATTGCATGTTGGTTTAAATCATTTCATCCATGATTTTTTCACTGTCATTCCCATGCCACCCTTGAGGGAAAAATCATATTTCCTACTATCATAACAACAGAGCATTCTTTCTTATTTATTCTTTAAGCAAGTTACACTAACTCTTCCTGAGGAAAATGGAATACATCCTCCTCAACTATTATTTAAATAGGACAGTTCAAACCCTTCTACATAGGGTCATCCATCCATCCATAGAATTACTCAAATCTGGAAAGTACACATATTGCCTCATAACCTACTTGTTTAGGTAGTCACTAAGTATGTGCATTACTTGCACATTTTTACATCATTCATTCACTTTCATTTAACATCATCCTATTTTGGTGAGAATATACATTCCTTTATTAATTATGTTTCCCTCTCTCATGGAAACAACCAACAAGAAATCATTATTGCCCCAATGTTATCTACATGCTTGAATGTATGATTTGAATGCATAATAAGAATGCATGCCTACATTCCTTATGGAATATTGAATAAACCTATGCAATGATGAGACTGAGGTTAACTCAGGATTGAGATCATTTCAAGAAATGATGGATATGAAATAAGGAAGTTGCATGGTGAGACAATTCCATGTGGAGGAATTGTGTGAGAACTCTGTTAGGAGAACAAAGTCATAACCTTAATGACTACTGGAAAAAAATTAGGCAATGGGTTGTAAGGTCTATTAATATAAGAATATTGAATTGCATTTTAAAATATAATGCATGCCAAAGAGGCATACAAATTAATGATTACCAATCTAATTTATGGATGGGAAATGTGTATAAGGCACTGGTTCATAATTAATTTATGAGTGAGCCTTGATGTTGTAATTATAGGTCAATAAACAGAGAGAACCAAGAGCACATCTCAATAATTATAGGTCAATAAACTAACCTTACACATTTTTATTAGTCCTCTGATCATGAGGAGTTATATATACAGGGTTTAGTCTTTTATTAAAGTAGTAATTATAGTTGCTAAGGATCTTATCAGTCCATAACAAATTTCCTTAACCACTAGGGATTATTCATAAGGGTCTTAGCCCTTATATAAATAGCCATATTAAATGTCAGAGGCTCCAACTTCCCATGCTTAGAGGCAACATTACAATCATAGTTTATCCATCCTTCGAGCTTAAGTTTCCCTTGACAAGACTCTGCCACTTTCAGCTATTCACATTCAGGTCTTACCCTAAGTGCTTATCATCACATTCCTACTTCTGTAGGAACAACCATAAATCCATCAGTTCAATAATTTAATCCTTCTGGTGCAATCATCATGCTAAGATTTATGTTGTAAAAATTTTAAAACAACAAAAAAGTTGAAATATGGCATCCTTCTCCTCAAGGATTTAATGCAGATAATGAACAATCCTTTAAAGGTAAAAAAACTTTTCAACATGATCATCTTAACCTTGATATACCAATCCTATGACTGATCTATGTCCCATCCAGGCCTATTGTTTGAACCATGCTCTGATACCACTTGTAACACACCCAACCCCCTAAGTACCCTTTTAACGGATTGGGCATTAAATTTTCACTTTTCCTAAACCTCCTCAAGTCCCTTTAAAAAGGAAACCATCGTTTCCTACTCACTGAGAGATTTCCAACGACTATAAGTTTTCTCAAAAAGGATCTCTAGATAAAAATTTATGGCCTTTTAAATATTTTTAGGGCTTTATTGGAAAATTTTATTTGTATTACCACATGAATCCATGTCATCATGCCCATCCGATGTGGCACTAATGTGTTTTGTTTGTAGGGCATGATTGTTGATTATGCATCAACGTGGCATTGGCATGGTGCCTGCCATCGGACCTTCAGCACATCGACCTTTGGCATTTTTCGTGCTCAATGTGGAGCTTTGCATCCTCCCGAGATCCTCTCTCACCAAATAACGACACATGTCCACTAGGTTGTTGGACCACGGGACCTAGGAATCTTGGATCTCTAGGTCTCGAGGCCTCGACCCCTTTTCATAAATCATATAGCCCAAAAGGTTCAATCCGAGATGAGTTGGTGCCTAGGGTACGTGGCCCCATAATATGGTGCCACCTATCCTTCGTCACACTGCGACACGTGACTACTGAGAACCGAGATGAGCTAGAATATCATACACACATCCCTATCCTACATGCCACCTATCTTAACCATGGCATGACACATGGCCATCGTCACCTCATGACACGTGGTACAGGTTTTCCCCCACGAAGCTCTACCCAAAAATGATGAAATCACTTGACACGTGGCATGATCACCATGTGACACATGGTCCTCCTGTGTGAAATGATGTGGTATACACATCATAACAATGCCCAAGGTTCACCCAACAAGGAGTTGAAACTTGTCCTCTTCTTACTCGTTGAATGACGTCATCCAACATTATCTCGGATCTTTTAGGAATCATTTATCACCCATTTTTGTAAGGAACAATTCCCAAATTATCTCGATGGTTCGCGATCCGGGGTACAGTTGGAAGCCTGGGGCACATGGCCCTCTCTGGTCATGATACCTGGCATGCCACATGTCACTTGTACCACTTGACACGTGGCACTCATTTTCCACCTGGACCTTCTTCCAAACATGCCAAATCGATGTGGCACCTTCAATGTGTGACACATGGCCCTCCCAAGTCACGACACTTGGGCCATTCTTCTTGTGACACGTCACCATTGAGCATCGTATGTCAAGACTTTCTCGACGTAGTATAACTATTAAATTCCTATGATTCCTAGGAATTACAAGATGATTAACTAATTTAATCCTAATTATTATGATTTAATTAACTAAATTCGTCTCTGGATTATGACTCCCAACCTTCACCCCGAGATCTATTGTGGAGATCTTCCCATCGAGTGAAATCTAAGAAAGAAACATCTCACCACCAAGTAACTATGGACACCAGACTGCGTCTCTTTACTGGTCTCCTGCACACTAAAACTCTTCGTGGTCCATCGCCCGAGGATTACGAGATGATTAAGGATTATTAATCACAAGGTTGCAACCCCCGATCTTCACCACGAGATCTACAACTTAGATTTGTTGGCTCAGATTTGAAGGAACTCTTATGAAGGCTTAAGCCAAACCAGGATCCACACTTAACTTGCCAACGGATCAAATGCTAACAAGTGTCAATCTCTTAACCTCATGTCTGCCAGGTAGGTGCAACATGACACTCATGACGTCACCCTCTCTCTCTCGTACCGATGCTTATAATTAAAGGTATGGAACGAGGGGCTACAACCTTGTTCCTCAGACATTGGTGTATCAGGACCTGCAAAGGGATTTGGACTTAGGTTTTCTTCTAGGGTCCGGTGCTCTAGTATCCTGCAATTCTAAACTCACCCCTGATATTTTCAAATTTCTACGACTACAATATTTTGGCTAGTAGATCTGACGACCCTCAATCAATCATCGATATCCTGGGATCCAATGAGATTCTCATGATAGAGATCATCAATATCTAATGGCTATTGAGTCTTTCTAGATATCATAAGGATTTAAGTAGGCTTGTGCTTCATGTTTGGACTTAGTAGTCCCATGGTTCTACACTACATCATTTTGTGAGGATCCCTAAATCATCTCCCTTAGGTTCTTACTCCATTTACCATGGCGACAAGTTTTTCACATGACCTCCAATCGAGGATTTGATTACTCGTGAATGTATAGTTTTAAGGAATGGAAAATATATGGCGTTCATCGACCTTCTTGGGCCTTCGACACACAGATAATATATTTATTTCATATGGGTATATTTCCCCTTTTTTTTAGGAAACCCTTTACCGCATGTTGATTACTATGCACATGAAGTAATTATATATTTACTTCCTTTACCTACAAACAATGTTGAGAGATCATTTTCAGTGGTGTAAGGCATGTAACGTTCTTACAACTCTGTATTTATTTCAATGCCACAATTTACCAAGAAAACCAGCATCAATTTCATGAATAAGCATTCATGTTTCGATCATGCACAAAATCTTACCAGTGAAACAATCATTAAATCCATCATCAAGTTTATACAATTATGAATACATTTACAGACTTAATCCATCAAACAATCTTAAACATGGATGACTATGATTTTAGGCACCAGTCATTTAATTAAATTCAAGCACACAAAGTATAAGACTACTTATATGTTTTACAAGTTGTTGCCAACCAACTGACCATTGGTGTTCGCCTTTCCACCCAATCCTAGGCTCTAGATGCTTGGTCACTTCGGAAACAAGCCACCCCCATGCCAAGCCATGATACCACTAGGGAAAATCTATGTGCTTTCTCTCTCAACAACTGTATTCCTTTCCTTCGACCCAATAACTATGAGCTCTCCCCTCTTTATCCCTTGTGTGCTTATCTTACATGCATCGCTTGGGAAGGTTCTCAACCTATCTTGTTTTTTCTTCTGTCAGAAGGTAGCTCATGGGCCAATCAAGGGGACCCAGGGTGATCTTTCATGTTTTCCTCTAGATAACAACCTTTTCTCCCCTTTGACATTCCTCCATAATTCCATTCATTTTGGTGGTTCCAACCTCCCTCATTAATTGATTTTCCTTGAAATCGGAGCTAAAGGAAATAATCTTAATAAGGCTTGAGGTCCTTTAGTTTAATAGGGCCTCCTCTCATTCCTCTAATGATATCATGGCCGGTACTTTTAAGTCTTTACCCACGGTGAGTTGGTTGGCATTCTTATTCAAACAATACTATAATTACATTTTCCATATTCATGGCATGTAAAATCACATATTATAGGATTAATTACATACTGGAGGAAACACTGGTGTTACAGATTCAAATAAAAAATAAATACAAGGGAAATAAGATTCAACTATAAAATAATTTCTCCCAAGGCCAGTCATTCCATAAATGTGAGATTGCACTTTTCATTAAAATATCAAAGGAAAAGTGCACATCCACATATTCTTATATCAGTATATATTTACAGAACATGAAGACAGGTGCAGTGTTAAACTCAAAGGCTCTCCCCAACACTGTCAATCTCAAAATTCTCGGACTAGGACTGCCAATAAATCCTTTGATTTCTTGAGAGAAAAATACAAAAAATAAGAGGAAGAGAGTGCATGGAAATAATAGCATGAAACATAGTACATTGATAAGAATAAATATATGAAGAAATGAAAGACATCAATGAAAAAGGGAAGAAAATTTCCAAGATGTGTAGTACATGAGAGAGAACCATTTCTTTATGTTGGTCATTTAAATAGTTGTTGTTGGGAAATGAACTGCTAAAATAAAATGGGCATCTCTTCGGGACTACTAATAGTTGGCACTTGGATATGGTAGTTGATATTCATGTAAGTGTTCATGAATATAGAGAATGTGCTTGTACACCTTGCTCTTACATATGTTCCATTAGTAACAAGTATTTGGCACAAAGGAAAGGAGATTGGAATACTCTATATAACTTATGTGTTCAAAGTATTGCATATTGCAACATATGTTAATTGCATGCACAACAAATATTTCAAGTCAATTTTTGTCACTCCCTTGATGCTTAGGTAGGTTATTATTTTAATATTGCAGGGGGAATATCCATTTTTCTTCCTCCTTTTAAATTCTAAGTTATGAATGTCGAACCTTGTTGACCTTGCTATAGGGGACATGGTGATTCTATGTTTCCTAGAGGTTATTAACATTTTTTTTATCTGAATATCACTTTTGTTTAGTGAAATCTAGGGGAAATAATTTTATACAAGAAAATAATCCAAGAAATGGCATGGGACATGTCCTCATTGGTTAGAGATTTAATCTCGGTCAAGATACATAACATCATATTATTGGTTAGCCCTACTCACTTGAGATTGAGTCTTTGTTATCATAGACTCCTTATTATCATACCCCTACTCACAAGTGAATGGGATCCACTTGAGGAAGGGTAAACAATATATATTTTATCTCCCATCCTAACAATGATCAACATGTAGTGAAACACTCATTAGAGTCCTAATTGTAATTGTAGTTAGGAGAAAAATATAATTATGTAGAACCCTAATACTAACCTCAATTGCAATTATAGTTTGGGAGAGAAAAATAAATTCATACAAACATCCATACAATGCTTGATCATGATCATATTGTGGTGGGGCCCTCACTAAAGTCTAAATTGTGAACAAGGAGTTGAAAATAAGAGTTCTTGATCAATGTATATTCAATTCCCATTTTGATAGTGATAAACTTATATTCAGTTTCATTTGGGATTTTAATTATCACACCTAGTATATGATAATAACAATAATAATAACCACATTTTGACAAAGAATACATCGACAAAACTAACCTTTTATTGTGTATATTTTCCTTCGAGTTCTTACTTCAAATAACACCTCAAAATAATATGGGGCTCTCATAGCTCTATCATAGAGATCCTTCATTGTGCCATAGAATGTTTAGTAGCAAGGTGACCCATTGACAATGGACATTTTTTGCTCACCATCACTTGGACAAAGACACATGGTGTCTTTTGATTGGTACAAATCCCCAATGCTTAGTGGGTGGGACCCACCACTTTAAAAGGTTGTTCTCCTTTAAATATGGCCATGATCATGATAAATATTACATACAAACATATGCATATATATAACATAAGGACACCCAACAATCTACTTGTGGTTACACACACACACACAGTGATGTAACCATGAGTAGATTGTTGGGTGAGCTTATGTCATACATCATTCAATCTTCGGACTCAAGTAGTCATGAGCGAGACGTGATATATCTCCCCCTAGAAGTAGAGGAGATCATAGGTTTGATTCCCTTAATCTCCTCGAGGTTAGGCTTTGTAATCAAGATTAGTGGTTTACCCTAGTTACCACCCATCAACTATAATGAAGTCTCTAGGGGTTTCATTTGTATGATCTTATATATATATATATATATATATATATATATAGAGAGAGAGAGAGAGAGAGAGAGAGAGAGAGAGAGAGAAACCAAATGGTGATTTTTATCACCTTGTGGTCGACCTTGTTAGAGTGTTTATTACAATTGGAGATAGGGAAGGGAAATATAGACTTTTTAATTTTGATCCCGATCACAAAAGAATTGGTTGTTTGATTAACAAATGTAAATTTATTTATTGATATATCTAAATTTCCCCACCAATCAAATATCTCAATTCTAGGAATTTTGATCTTCTTTTCTAACTATGGAGATTTGGTTGATCTAGCTTTGGAAACATGTAACCTTATAATTAAGACAAGTGTCACCTTCTAATTGGTATGGTTGGAAATTTTTGGCTAACTATACCCATTGTAAATATTGAGCATGTCGTGACTTGACATTAATTAGACCATGGAAACATGGCATGGCATGATTGGTGTAACCCCTATCAATGATGAGGTTGCTTACACTTCTTTGAAAATTTAACTCCTACCTGCTAGACCCCCACTTTCCCTAAGTGGGTGGGAACCACCAAGACAATCAAGTAATTGGTTTGTTATAATTTTTTTCCCATTTTATGAGCCCACAAAGTCATAATCATTGCCTTATCGGATTACCAAGTTTTAGGGTAATCAAAGGGATTAATCCTCATATCTTTGCAATGTTGACATGTGGCAGTAGTATGACCCACTTGGTCTCCTACCCAACGGGATCAAGGGTAGGAATCAAAATGAATAAAATCAAGACATGACACTAGTTAATGTAATGTCCCCATTTTGGGGACATTATAATTTTACAGAGTGTTATGCCTACCAGAGTAGCCAGATAGGGGTGATAGAGAGTTCGTGAGATATTGAGGGGTTTTATTGGGCCCAACTTGCATCGTTCATCATCAAGATCCATTCCACACAGCTTGGCTTTGGTTCCGTTGCATTCCGACGATTTTCATAATTTTGAGTTATTATGGGTCATATCTTAATTAAATTCACTAAGAAGGTCATAATGGGCATATTACTTGGAGAAACCTCTTAGTGTAATAGCTCATCGGAATCAGGAATAAGAGCACTATAGGATAAGATGATGAGAAGTGACTTTCAGTGGCCAAATAAGCCATAAGGATGGATAAATCACTTTTTAGAGGTAAAATGGTTAATTAATTAATTAATTAAGTGATTTAATCAAGGAATAATAAAATAAAGTAAAAGTCACTTGGAAGGAAAAGGTCAACAACAAATTAGGGTTTCAGCAATGAATTGGGGTTTAGAAAATCTATAAGAGAAGGGTCAGTGACCTAATTCATCATTATGCAGATTATGACTTATCATTGAGGAGAAGAGGCACATCTCATGAGAGATAGTTCAATGGATTCCAGGAGGAAGACACCAGTGGTTGATTTCAGTGTTGAGAGACACACCCTAGTCACCGGGAAGATCATTCAGGTCTTCCATCATTCTTCAGCAGCAGTTACACAGTGTTCAGCAGCAAGGGCGCATTCATCCAGAGTGAGGGCACAACTTCTGAGAGGGTTTTTAGTCGACTTATCCCATCCAGGGAGAATTTCGAGATTTCCCTCTGACCCATTTGAGAGGAGGGAAAGGCGCATCTTTTTCCTTGTTCCTCATCAGATTCCAATAGAGGAATCAACTGGGACGCATTTTCCAGACTTGGATGTGTGGCACTCTTGGCAAGCACATTTGGGGTTCCAAAGCGAGCATCATACCAGATTCAGGGAAACCCTTCCGACCCATTTCCCAGTAGACCAAGGTGGTCGTTTTGAGACATATCTCGTCTGATTCCGACAGTGGAATCACTAGGACACATTTTTCCAGAAGAAGAGGGGCTCATTCCCCCAGTGGTATCCATATGGGGTCTAGATTCATCAGCAGAGGTGTCCGACAGATACCAATACTGAGGACTAGAGAAGCTCGCATCATTGGGTATAGTTTCCAGGCCATTCCGAGAAGTATAGCTCCCAGGGAGAACTTTCTAGACTTCCAACAGTCACCGTGAGAGCTTCCATAGTCCCAGCACATCCATTGATTTTGCAGTGCTCCCATATTCCAGGTATTATCTTTTAGTTTCTTATTTGTATTCTGGATAAGATCCTTTGTCTATTGATCTAGTCGAGTATTGTCAGTTTATTCAACCGCATTCGGCCATTTTGTAATCCACAGAGATATCATAATACAAACTTTGTAGTCCTTTGTCACATTTATTATTTGTATGATCATTTATATGTTGTAAACCATTGATCCTACACACACATTAGGAGTGTTTCCTAGGCTAGTCAAGTCAGGAACATTATAGTGGTATCAGAGATTTAGTCCTGCCAGCATGTGACTAAAGTCGATGAGTTCAGTGGGTGACCCAGAAGGCAGAGAGGATGTGGGGTGACAGATATGAGAGGCCAGAGGGCACTGGTAAGGCACCCATGGACCCAAAGGAAGCCTTCATGTAGGTACTCAACAATTTGGTAGTCAGTCAGCAGACCATGACGCATTCTTTGGCACAGTTGGTTGATAGATTAGCTATAGTGGACAACCCGGGCACACCAGCCCCACATGTAGCACAGGGGAACTCAGGGGTAGGCAATAGACCCCAGACACCTACTCGCACATACACATCTTCGAGTAGGATTCCCAGACCATGGTTCCCAAGTTTTCAGAGGGCACCACTAGCATCAGCACAACAGTCGTTAGCACAGAGGTTTCCCAATCAGGCGGAAGACATTAAAGAGTACAAGAGGGAGTATGTAGTGTTGGGTCATGACTTCCATCGTGAAATGACATTGGTCGAGTACTGTGGACTTACGGGCATGAACCATCCCAAAGAACCTCAGAGAGGATGACAACAACAACAATAGGTGTATAACATAGATTTCATCCGAAAAGTTGGTAAACTCACCATACCTTCTTTTGACAGATCATCCAAATGCAGTGCCAAAGATGGGGTGCAAAAATTGGGCATGTACTACAAGCTCAACCAGATGACCGAGACGGAGGCTAGTGACTCTTGTGCATTTGAGGGATAGCTGGATGGACAGGATGATAGTGCATGCCCCTCATCTTCCCTGTCAGGAAATGTTGAGGATTCAACACTTCAGCATAGTGGTGACACTTGTGAGGATTCATATGTGTTGGCACTTAGACATGATGAGGTTAGGAGATTGGATGACCTACCTATGGGTGTAGACATGGCTTCCAGGAAGTCATGTATGGAGGATGATGATCTTCCTATGATGAGAGAGCCACATTTTTCATCTTCTCAGTCACCTATGCTAGCCACGACACAAGAGGATATCAGTGGCATTCATGATATGGTAGAGGAGCCTTGTGTGGGGATTGTACACAAGGGACATATGGATCTATAGACCCAAGAGGAGAGGTATGGCTTGGAGATAGTTGACCTTACACATACCTATTAGTATGAGGAGAGTGAGACACCACTCTTGGAGATTCCATTGATGGATTAGGTTGTGGAGATCGATAGCGTGTTGGGACAGTTACTTCCAGGATCGATCTACAATGATGAGGATGCACTCCTTATTGGACAGGATGACCATAGCCCGTTTCTGGACACATTTGTATGGGATCCAAGTGCAGATGATATTAGTAGGGTGAGTGCACAGGAGGATACATCTGCCCATATAGGATACAATGCGATTCATATGGGGTAGCAATTGGTGATGGTGTTCAGTGGCATTCAGGAGGACTCAGTAGCATAGTGGACAGTGGGCAGTTCAGTGCCTTATATTTTGAGGAGTGTGTTGTTGGGGATTCCATTCTTAACACTAGCAATAAGGGGCATGAGGTAGAACCTCAGCGGGACTGTGATTAGGAGTCACGACACTAGACGAGACAATTGAGAGTCAGTGAGGGCATGACCATGGCAGCCACTCGATGCATTTATGATACACATGCATTAGTGGCAGGTTATTGTTGGAGGGCCTCGATGGCACATGATAGTTTAGATAGGGGACTGGCCATTGATGACTTCCATACATTCATGGAGAGAGTGACTGTGATGAGTGTTGACTACCAACAGTTATTGATGGATAGAGATTACCTATTGACGATTGGCAAGATGTATCACAGGGCACTAAGGGAGAAGGAGATTGAGGTGGACCGACTCACTCATGAGTTGGTGAGCACACGAGGATTCTTGGAAGGCACACAGACAACCCTTCAGAAATCAGAGTCCAAATTAGATGAGCTCCTTGAGGAGACTGGTCATAAATACATGATATCTATCTCGGTAGAGAGTCAGATATGTTCCTCAGTTAGATTTTTGGAGGATATTTGGGTGTCACAGGGGCCACCATTCATGGGTAGTTCTGAGACAATCAACCATACACATACACATGAGGATTCCAGAGCGAGGGGCAGTTACAAGGACACTTTCATTTATGTTCCAGGATTGGTTGATATCCACACAGAGGTTGATTTGGAAGTACACCTTAGACATATGATGATGAGAGAGATGTACAATGAGATTCATGGGGACAAATTGGATGGCAAGGAGGAGACACACTTAGTGGAGCATGGATATTCCCCTCCCTTGCAGCAGCACATAGTTCTGGGAGATCACCTTCACAATAGCAATAAATATATGAGTGATGATGGAAGGAGAGTGATTGACCAATAGTTTGTGGAGTTACCTACTGTTGTACTCGATAGTTGGAGTTTAGGCAATTATTCACCATGGGTGTTAGTGGATGATCTTTTGGTCCAATCCTGGGGATTGACCAAAGCATATGATACTTTCCAATTCCATAGTTGGTTGCAAATATTTATGATAGCCTTTCCCGACACTTTTATCATTGACAACAACACAGGGGGAGATAGACAGTGGCAGTGGACATGGAGAGTTGGTAGGCTGAGACCACTTGACAGGAGTGTCTTGATTGCATACAGCAGGATAGGGGTGGATCATCAGGGGCAGACAGTTGAGGTCCTAGGCGTGATGGAGAGTATCTTATGCCATGGGACAGAGGATATCTCAGAGGTTGCTACATATTCAGACTCTCATTGGGATGAGGGTGGAGGGCTTTCGATAGTTGCCAGTAGGGAACATCAACAGTTAGTGGGGATTGGAAGTGATGAACTTCCAAATTTGACATGGGATTCGGGAGTCCATTGGGTCGATAGTTTGTTTCATCTTATGAGGATCCACACATGGAGGGTCTAGTATGGATACTTTGAGCAGACGGTCATGATCAAAGTATAGCAACATCGACGTGATGGTCCATGTCAGAGACTATCATGGGACCCTGGGATTACAGGGTAGGGCATTTCATTGACTAATGGAGACGTGTAGACGTTTGCAGGGGGGCATCACTTTGATTTTCCATTGAGTTTCAGTATTGGGGAGAGCATGTCACTGGCTGGTGATTCATTGAGGTCATGTAGTACCTCACTATGGCAGCAGCATGTTCAGTCGGTGGGGGTTGTGCTAAGTTTGGTATGGTTTGGTAGGATAGACCTATTTCGGGTTGAGGCCATGTGTTATTTGCAGGAGACTCATGGTGTTGATATGTTACAGAACTATACTCCACAGGGTATTGTGGTTCACATTCTGATATGGGATCCAAGGATTGGAGTGCTTGGTAGTTCAACATTGGATGGAGTTGAGTTTCAAGTAGAGTGGTTTCTCAGGGAATTGATTGAGATTCTTTGGCCATTAATCATTCTACTCATCAGGATCATGTGGGTGTCATGCATGGTGAGCACTTGGAGAGACTGCATCTTGAGGGCAGTCTACCTTGTTTCACACAGGTGGATATGGGACCCCAGTATCATATGTAGTTGGATTCAGTTATTGATTGAGGACGAGCAATATTCCGGCAGGGACGACTGTAATGTCCCCATTTTGGGACATTATAATTTTACAGAGTGTTATGCCTACCAGAGTAGCCAGATAGGGGTGACAGAGAGTTCGGGAGATATTGAGGGGTTTTATTGGGCCTGACTTGCATCGTTCATCATCAAGATCCATTTTGCACATCTTGGCTTTGGTTCCATTGCATTCCAACAATTTTCGTAATTTTGAGTTATTATGGGTCATATCTTAATTAAATTCACTAAGAAGGTCATAATGGGCATATTAATTGGAGAAACCTCTTAGGGTAATAGCTCATCAAAATCGAGAATAAGAGCACTACAGGATAAGATGATGAGAAGTGACTTCCAGTGGCCGAAGAAGCCATAAGGATGGATAAATCACTTTTTAGAGGTAAAATGGTTAATTAATTAATTAATTAAGTGATTTAATCAAGGAATAATAAAATAAAGTAAAAGTCACTTGGAGGGAAAAGGTCAACAACAAATTAGGGTTTCAACAGTGAATTAGGGTTTAGAAAATCTATAAGAGAAGGGTCAGCGACCTAATTCATCATTATGCAGATTATGACTTGTCATTGAGGAGAAGAGGCACATCTCAGGAGAGATAGTTCAGTGCATTCCAGGAGGAAGACACCAGTGGCTGATTTCAGTGTTGAGAGACACACCCTAGTCACCGGGAAGATCATTCAGGTCTTCCATTATTCTTCAACAGCAGTTACACAGTGTTCAGCAGCAAGAGCACATTCATACGGAGTGAGGACGCAGCTTCTGAGAGGGTTTTTGGTCGACTTATCCCATCCAGGGAGAATTTCGAGATTTCCCTCCGACCCATTTGAGAGGAGGGAAAGGCGCATCTTTTTCCTAGTTCCTCATCAGATTCCGACGGAGGAATCAACTGGGACGCATTTTCCAGACTTGGACGTGCGACACTTTTGGCGGGCACATTTGGGGTTCCAGAGCGAGCATCAAACCAGATTTAGGGAAACCCTTCCGACCCATTTCCCAGTAGACCAAGGCGGTCATTTTGAGACATATCTCGTTCAATTCTGACGGTGGAATCAATAGGACACATTTTGCCAAAAGAAGAGGGGCGCATTCCCCCAGGGATATCCATCCAGGGTCCAAATTCATCAGCAAAGAGGTCCGACAGATACCAGTACTGAGGACTAGAGAAGGGTGCATCATTGGGGACATTTTCCAAGCCATTCCGAGAAGTATAGCTCCCAGGGAGAACTTTCCAGACTTCCAACAGTTACCGTCAAAGTTGCCATAGTCCCAACACATCCATTGATTCCGCAGTGCTCCCATATTCCGGGAATTATCTTTTAGTTGCTTATTTTTATGCCAGCTAAGATCCTTTGTCTGTTGATCTAGTCGAGTATTGTCAGTTTATTCAGCCGCATTTGGCCATTTTGTAATCCACGGAGATATCATAATACAAACTTTGCAGTCCTTTGTCGCATTTATTATTTGTATGATCATTTATATGTTGTAAACCATTGATCCTACACACACATTAGCAGTGTTTCCTAGACTAGCCAAGTCAGGAACATTACAGTTAAGTTGACTAGCATTAGGGTCATGGTTGATCAAGGATGAGAAGAATGACAAAATACTACGCATCCCTTTGATCAAAATCAATTAAGTAAATTGATTGTGCATGAAGAGAACATATTTTATTAAAGCATGATCAGCCCAATCAATAGACCAAAGGCTAATTCAATTAGGTCCCATGGAAAATAAAAAAGAAACCCAAAGTCTTGACTATGGAAGAAGTAAATTATGTGATCAATAATTATGCATATTAATATGAATGAAGCCAATAATATTGATTTACATGCACAATTCACATAAGTGCAAGTGACTTGAAGGACAATTTTTTTCAAGCCATGAAATATTTTGCTCACTTGTTGAGAGAGAACCAAAGAATTTTGCAAAGATTATAAGGATTTTAAGGGTTTTAAGCTCTTTAATGCCATTATCAATCCTTGTAACAAAATTTCCAAAACACACCAGGGTTTGGGTTAATATCATCACTGAGAGAAGAGATGTGAAGCTAGTCCCATGATGAGGCTAAGAGAAAACCAACAATTAGTAATAAGATTATAAAGAGTTTTTAATAATGGATCTTAAGAGATTTTTATATACATTGATACACAAAAATCAATTACAAGATTCAATCATATGCATGGGCCTATTGACATCATATGTCTAATAATTTTATACAATTAAATGCAAGTTTAAGCAAGATCATCTATTTTGACATAGTGTTGGGTGATGCATATGCATGGGCCTATTGACATCATATGTCTAATAATTTTATACAATTAAATGCAAGTTTAAGCAAGATCATATATTTTGACATAGTGTTGGGTGATGCTTGTCTAACGCAAATTTTGTTTTCAATTATTATTGAGACAAAGTTAAAGAAAATCTAAATTAACATTAACACTAAAACTTAACAAGATTAAAAAGTTTTATTACTTAGACCAAAATTAATGAATGCATTGTTACAATAATTATATATGCAATGCAAACTCACAGTATTTACGCTCTTACAAAAAAAAATACAAATCAAAACCTCTCACACACAATGAATGGTATACACATTGCATACTTGCATAAATTAAATACAAATACTAATAATATTAAAAAAATTATAACTTATTGATTATAAATTAAATACAAATATAGCAATATTAAAAATTTTATAACTTAATGTGAAATCTAGCCTATGAAATTATTTGTTATAAAAGCTAAAGTTGACATGAGTACCCACCCCTTCCTCAAAGCTATAATGCAAAAATTAGTTTTCACGAATAGCATTGAACGTTTTCCTTATAACATTGCAATATTCCTCTTAAAAGTCAATCAATCTTAGCTTCCATAATAATAATTTAATATTAATTTCATTATTGCTCAACTACTCGATCGTGCAAAGGCTTGAAACTCGATGTTATTATTAGTCTCCATCAAAGTAGGTACTATTTAGTCTCTATCAAAGCAGTAGGTATTATTGTACTCTAATCATAGTCTCTATCAAAGCAGTAGGTATTATTGTACTCTAATCGGTCAGGTTTCATTAGTTAGTTATCAGTACTTTTTCTGAAAATAATAATTTAAGGTTTTTGAAACATATATATTATTTGAATTTTTTTAAATATATACATGAAAATTTTCATTGGTTCATTAGTTATTATTTGATTTAATTAGTATTAATGTGTATATTTTTATTTTATATTTTCAAGTTATTTTTAAAAACAAGAAATTTTTTATGACATTATTCATGGTGTTTTTGCCTCGGCCTTGGAGTAGACCTTGCCTTGGCCTCTTGGCCTATCTAATATGTATCTAGCAACTTTCTTACTAACTCCCAAACCTCCTAAGTCAACAACATGTGGCTATAAATAAGTATAGGAATGAAATGTGGGATTTCCTCTACATAATCGTAGAGTCACTTTTCTTTCCAACCCACCCTTCTCATGAAAAGATTGAACCGCAAGTAGCAGAACAAGAAAAGACAAAGGAGGGGGTTAATACTCTTTTTGGTCACTCCTTAGCTAGCTAGTTTAAGATAAATTACCAATTTCCTAAGTTCGAACCCTAGTTGGGATGATGAAGAGGATCAGGGAAAATGTAATGAATGATGATATTATAGATCACGCCATAGTGAGGAAGTGAAAGAAAATGCTTACCTGATACTGTATTAACATCGAAATCCTCGATGTGTATGCAACATATGCAGTGTTGTTGGTGGGAATCCATTGCAACCAATATGTTAGCTCGTTCCAAATATCAGGTAAGATGGGTAAACAATAATGATTGTAATTTCCAAACTCGTCATGTTTATTAGAATACTCATGCATTAGCTTTTTCTTCTTTCTAAATTTGTGTCCATCCTAACAATCATGTAGTGTTTTGGATTTGCAAAAAAACTCCAAATCTGTCAAGTTGAGTGACATGAAGCCGAGCATCAAGTTGGACATCATACCCTAGAAAACAAGTTTGTGAGGACTTCGATGGGCAATCACCTAACTCAATCTTCGTATAAAGGTAAACCAAGGTTGAAATGAATTATATCACGCTCCATCTTGTGCTCCATATATACTAGTAAATTAGAAGAAGAGGGTCATGATAGACCATGAAGAGGAGGCCACAAGTCCCTATCACACCTAGTATGTCTAAAGGTCGATTCACTTAATGCATTATTGTACCAATATGTCCAATTTGTAAGATATAGATGGCCATCTAAGTCCTTTTCCCATCTGCAGGTCTTTTTGCGGCCAAGAAATTGGGTATTGATTCCATTCTTTGATTGTGGCGGCATCTATCTAATCTATTATGCATCAATCCATTTGTTGGAGGCATCTTCTCTCGATAATGTTCTATCATTCATGTCCTTTTCTCACATTCTTGTCCTTTGCTATCGTGTAGCTCCTATCGCCTCAAACAAAATCAATTCAAAACCCATACTCAAGTTATACCTCCATTTCCTTGTAATTCCTCCAAAGATATCAAAGTTTCCATACTTGGCAACTCTTCAAAACTCCATCTTAGATGTAATATTCCCAACATCAATATCTAAGTAATGGAGGGAATTGTGTATCTCGTTTTCATACTCTCTCTCTTCACCGCCCCTCCATCCACATTATCCTTTCAAATCTCTCTCTATAGTTCCCTCACATTCCTTTCAATTTCTAAATATTAGAATAATGCATATTATCATAGTTATGAAGCAAACAAGGTGTCCACACCTTTTTTATCACCGACTGAGATTAGTCAATACTTGTGTCAACACAAGAATATGCAACAATGAGTTAGTCATAATAATAAATAAAATTTGGTGCTCAAAGAAAACTAAAATGAGAATATGTTGCAACTAGAGTCACACCTGCATTTTCCCCACAACATGACATCATTTTCCTTATCATTTTCCTTAGTGTACAAAAAGAATCGAATCAAAGTCTTCCTAAAAAAACCAAACCCTAAAATAATATAGTGAAACATTATAGACCAACCAAACAAATCTTCTCATGGATTGAATTGCGAATTGCTAATGTATTTAGAGCATAAGATTTCTTTGATACGAATGCCCCCAAGAGTCCCTATTAATCATTACTTTGGTCCCGAAAGCCAACATAATAGGACTAGACTCCTATCATGTTATTCCATGCTAATGTATATCTCTTATATCTTGAGAAAACTTCAATGCAAAATTAATATAAATAATAACAATGATAAAGAACAAAAATTGGTTAATGGTAAATCAAAGTAAGTATTTGGAAGGGTTAATAGTCTTATATCTTGATAAAACTTCAATGCAAAATTAATATAAATAATAACAATGAAAAATAATAACAATGAAAAAGAACAAAAATTGGTTAATGGTTCAGGAAAATCAAAGTAAGTAGGTGGAAGGGTTAATAGCCTAGGAAGATTAGAGAGAAAGCAAGTGGACGAATGGTATACAATGCATTGAGAAGGATGATGTAAAAGTTGATGGAAATTGTGTCGTGTTGACCATGCATTCAATCCTCATCGAGAGCTAACACCACACCTCTACTTTGTTCATCTTGCATTTGCTATACTCATCTTAAAAAATATTATTATAACAATAATTCCTTTCACACTTTATTCAAGGCAGGGAGTAGCCAGTGTGTGGATATCTCCCTCCATTGTTTTTCTAATATAGTTATATTTTTATAAAAGAAAGATTGAAAATAAGATAGTGTAGTGTAAATACATTTTAATAAAATAAAACAAAATATGTAATAATATGTAATGTTAGATGTAGAATTAGAAAATATAAAATATAAAAATATCATTTTGTTTAATGGGAATTAAGTAAAAGTTTGAAAGGAGAATTGTTTTGGACATTCTCTTATCATTTGAGATTGAAAAAAAATTATTATGTTCTTGAGATCAAAAGATTAACTAAAGGATTTTCGTTGTTTGGTCCACTTCCTATTGTGTTAGTGAGTTAGTTACGAAGTCTTTTCTTGTTTGGACCTTACTAAAAATAGATAGTAATCAACTTGATATGGGTCATTGTGGAAGATTTGTCTCAATAAAGATGATGGTGTAGGTCAAACATTTGTCGAAAGAATATCTCTAGACCCGATCCTCATGTGTTATCAAGCCCTATAGTGAGTCATGTGAGTCTCTATAAAGACAAAAGAATTACACTTTGATGTGAGTCATGTGAGTCCCTAAAAAGACAAAAGAATTACACTTTGATCTCATAACATGGTGAGCATTTAAAGACAAAGTAGTCGTAGGTCTCTAACTTTAGGGAACATACCCACTTAAGGACAATGTTCCCAAGGGATATAATGATCCGTCTCAGAGCAAAGTCAATGGGAGCAAAGTCTAAAATGTGAAAGGGAAACTCTTAAACTACAAGAAAATGGAGGTTTAGTTTATCTAACGAGTCTATCACATAAATGAAGAAATGCAATGTAGTAGTAACGGAGTTTCAATGAGAGTGGCTCTATGTGTGCAATTCATATGAGCTAAAAATAAGATTTGAAGATCTCATTTTGAATCCTCTCATTTCCTGAGTTGTGGTGTGTTCATCGAATAATTATGGAAATAACCTCTCAATATCAAAGCCAACTAGACAATGTAATAAGAAGACTTTGAAATAACAACCAAAATGTATCCCATTATTTATATAGCCCAAGTGCAAGATATAATTATATGAGATGAAACACAATGTAGAATTATTTAAAATCTCTATCATATTAATATTAATGTTATATTATCATAAATATTAACAAGTTTTTATTTTTATTTTTATGAAGGCTTTAGAAAACACATAAGAAAAACAACAATTACATAGAGAATGTCAATATAAGGTTATCAACGAGCATAATTACTTTAAGTTTTACATTTCATGGCATTGTAACTATGAAATAACACAATTAAGAATCAACTCACACAAAGTTAAGATGTAAAATGAGAAGTTAGGAATAGTGAAGGCGCTATGGGGGAAAGGTTAGTTGAATACGTGAAAATGAGGAGGTAGAAATTACTGCTTTCTCTTACATCGGAAAGAGGTCAAACATTAGACATTGAGAATCAACGTTTCAAAAGAATTTAGTGAGAAGCACAATAATGTTTGCTAAGAAAATAATGTGGACAAGACAAAAATGTTGAAAGTTGAGTTAAGGATACAATGACCTCTTGATATAAAATGAAAATGTTAAAACTCAATTGAGTAATCCTAAACCATAATTTGAATCTCTACCATTACACCACTAACTCTAGCTATCATTATTTCTAGTTTTTTTCTCTTAAAAATTGATACACAATGTAAATTTTGTTATTACTTATGGTCATTCAATATTCTATACAACTTACTAGAATCAATCTATCTATATATCTACCTTATAAAAAATCAAATATTTCAACCACAAACACATAATGTCTCATGACTCAACCACACCCACATGAATATCTGTGATGAATTGCACTCATATGATAAAATTGAGTCCAGACTATTAAAATTAAAAACATTATTTGATAAATAGCACCATCAAAAATTGCATTAAAGAGCACTATCAAATTACATTTAAAGTCATTGATACATTATTTCTACCTACAACAAATCATTAACATCAAATTTGAATGACCTAAAAAATAACAATAATATAATTTCTACCTACAACAAATCATTAACATCAAATTATGACCAAAAAATAACAATAATATAATAATGGCAAATCTATGAATTGTATTACATTCACATGATTTGAATTTAAAATATTGTTTGATAATTAAGTATTTTGACTTYTAGGAATATTAGGAATATTATAATTAAATATGAATGAATAAAAATGACTTTAGTATAAGAATGTTAATTTATTAATTGAATTGAAAATWGTTGGATAACAATATWGKTTAAATGTTCTATAAATYAWCATTTTTATGATAGTTTAAAATATTGGTAARATAAATCATCATTTTTAAATTWWAWWAAATCATTTTAAATTATATTAAATTTTATTAATCATTTTAAATASTATTAAATTTGATAAAAATTATTTTAAATTTTAAATGGATAAAAATGTCATTATTATATATTAACACTACATAACCCCATTACAATATAAGTATTTTACCAATATTTTAAAATTTTGAATGAAAATTTTAACCAAATTCAAATGATGTCAAATTAAAATATATATATATATTTTTTTTAATTTATAAATAAATACCATTAAATTAAAAAATAATTAACATTAAATTTAATGACAAAAATATAACATTTGTATAATACATCAATGGATAAATTGAGTTGCATGTGCATCCGCAATGGCCTGAAAAATTGAAATCTAAGATAATAAAAACAAAATAGCAACACTTATAAATTAAGAGCCATGGTAAGATAATAAAAACAAAGTAGCAACACTTATAAATTAAGAGCCATGGCTACTATTGCTTGTCCGTTAGTGTTAGCTTATATATTTATCTCGGAGAAACAAGCATGTTTTTGCTTGGCAATCTGTCTTGCCACCCAAGCAAAACATGTGGTATGAGACAGTTATATCAGTAAGCTAATCATAATTTGTCATTTAGCCGTAGCAAGCCTAGTTGGGCATCACATGCTATTTTGACTTTTCCAAAAGATTTATTCCCGTCACAATCACACAGATGGAAAATTATTATGTAAATAAAGAAATGCATTTCAAAATTGCAACCCATTTCAGAAATACTTCCAGGGACTCGACCAGTAGCCCAGGGAAAAATAAAATTATGAATCAATTTGGACGATGGAAGACATTGTAGCAGAATGAAGATCCTGGGCGCTGAAGTTGCGGACAGGGGGCAGGAGTCACACCAATGGAACTCCCTTCCACATCCGTGCAATTCCATGAATAACCACTGAACCCTGGAACCTTTCCTCGAAGATGAATGTTTGCCAAACAAATGTTCGAAATTGGAGAAGCCTTCAATCCCACTATGGAACCCGCGGTTTTGATGTTCTTGCCCACCACATTCAGCACCGCGATATCTCCGACGACCGGAAGAGCCAGAGGGTTATATCCAGCATCGGGATGATCGCCCGTATTGCCTGAGAATTTTATTGCAGTGGTCACATTCTCCAGGTATATCTCGGAAAATGTGATATTGCGGATGATCCCGCCTCTTCCTGCGTTGGTTTTGACTCGGATTCCGACTGATGAACCATAGATGTTGACATTCTCTACCAGAATGTCTCGGATTCCGCCGGAAGTCTCGCTGCCGATGGCGATTCCTGCAAAAGGCGTTGTGCCGGTTATCCTCCGGACGATTATGTTGGAGCTCGGACGGCCGAAAGCTATTCCATACTCATCCCACCCGCTCTTGATGGCTACCAAGTCGTCGCCGTTGCTCACATGGCAATCTTCGATACAGACATTCGAGCTGGAATCTGCGATTCGACAGTTAAATTATTTTAGCTCAAAACTGTAAAGATTGTTTCGTTCATTTAGCAAAGGTGTGTAATTCTTCACAGATACCTGGATCGACTCCGTCAGTGTTAGGCGAATCCCTCGGAGCTATAATTGTCAATCCGCGAACCACAACATTGCTGCAACCAAAACAGGAAAAATGATTAGCGTCCACATAATATTTCATCGGGATATTTTAAGAGGCCTAACCCTAACGATATTTGAAACAAACAGCAGACCTGCTGTAGACGGGATGTACGTTCCAGAAAGGTGAATTCAGCAGAATAATATTCGATACTATAACATCTTTTGAGTTCATTATCTCCACTAAACCGCCTCTCGTGTATTTCAAGGTGCCATCTCTCCACATATTCCACCAAACTTGACCCTGGCCATCAATGGTGCCATTTTCCCCTGATAAAGAAAAAAGAAACATATTTCGGTTCTTTAGCCGCTTGCCGATGAATTATTGAAGAAAATTTGAATCAAAACCCTTGAGGATCAATTTATCTTTACACTCCCCACCTGTAATGACGACATCTTCGAGTCCGTCTCCATGTATAAAGCTAATATACCTTCTACCTGGGAGTTCCCTGCCTCTGCCGTAAGAGGGAAGAGGATCGATCACGGGCCATTCATCCGTGTCCTGTTGGAAAATAAACCGAAATTTCCAGTTTCTGACGGAAAAAACTCATAAAGCAAAACAGAATGCCCTTTGAACGGCACATAATATGCTAAAACTGCGAAATGAAAATAAAGGCACAGAAAAAAACACAAAGCATTGAATGTGTCGAAGACATCCATACCTGTGATGCCTTTAATACGGCATTTTTAGCCAAATACAGAGTCATATGACTGGTAAGATTGAAGGTTCCCGTAAGCCAGACTCCACTTGGAATATACAGTAAAGTGCCGCCTCTCCTGTTTAGATTTTGAATGTGAGAGATCGCCGTTCGAAAAGCATTGGTGTTGAGAGTTTTCCCGTCGCCTACAGCTCCAAAATATCTGATGGACACAACGTTTTGCCGATGTTTCATCTGAACTATTCCGATACAGGTTTTCTCTCCAGGTTGAACCCAAACGCCACCGGAAAACCCCTTCCGGCCATAAGAAACTACGAAACCCCATTGAATCAAGACCAGAAGGAAGATCACTCGCAGCATCTTTGGACTCCACATCGCGACGGGAATAACCATCAGATTTGAAGCAGAAAAAACTTACACCAAAAGTTCAACCGCAAAAAGTTAACAAGAAACCCTTAAGCAGAAAAGGCTTTGCAATACATCCGAATAAGAAGATTTCTTATCATATAAACTCGAAGTCTGGTTGCGGAAGGAAGTTTCTGCAAACCAAATGTTTGTCCGTTGGTTCTTGTTGCTACCATGCTGCCATTAGCATGAAGCCGTGCAGGGTTCGAGAGTCACTGCTTTATTTAATTCGCTTTATGTTGTCTTATAAAGCGAATGCATGTGGCGGTGCATTGTTGGATTTTTGTCGATTAGCGTGCAAGCTGTTAAAAAATTATGTGGAGTAAATGGAGGATCCGAGAAATTGCCGTTGCATGCTTAGTTTTTGTGATAACCACATTCTCGTTATTAATTTGAATAACTAAAATACTTTGTTTCGACTAAATGATATATCCTATACTTAATAATTTTAGTATCGGAAGTAATATATATTCTTTAGTCTTTAAAAATCTTTATAAAATTAGCAATTTTCACTCTTTTCAAGATGTTTAAATTCATTTCAAAGATAAGTATTGCCACTTTCGACAAATACATCTTATATTTTCAATGTAAGAATACCAAAAATATGACAATATATTAAAAATGTAAAGGATGATAATGGTTTTTTTAACATTTTTTTGGGATGAACTTTCTCTGGAACTTATATAAACTAATAAAACCATAAAATTTTGGAACTACTTATTTAAAAGGTTGATTTTGATTTACAATAAAGTCTTTAAACTTAATTTGATTGATTGGATTAAAAATTTCAACATCTTAAAAAGAAAATGAATTTGTCCTCTAAGTTGTATGTTAATTTTGATTTACAATAAAATCTTTGAATTT
>ML809147.1:21152-36261 GCA_009831015.1 Picea engelmannii | reverse complement strand
GCATAACATGAAAGAGGGCATGATAGGACAGTCCAGAGGGAAATTTGTATATCATGGAAGTCCGGGTAATGTTTGCAGGACACAAAATAATGGAAGTGCAAATGTGAGCACACCTATCCGGGAACCTGCAATAAAAAAAGTGGCTCAAGTATGGAATATAGAAATGATTGGGCGGATTCATTTTCGCTAATATATCGAAACTTGTAATATATATCCCATTGTGTGGCAAGATCTTTTCTGCATGTCTTTGGGCAGAAAAGAGAAAATAAGAGAAGACAGATTAATTTAAATCCGAGGAGTCAAGCTTCATTCAAATTTCATTGTCTCGTCGACGCTTTTTCTTTTTAATGGCGGTCTGTATGGTTGTTGCATGATGAACTATTAGCATTAAACCTTGGTCGAGCACAGTAAATAGTGACTAAGAATTGGAGATTTCATGAACCCACCAACCCGAGGAACCGTGAAAGAGATTCCATGAAATGGGAAAGTATGGAAAGCCATCGGATGAGCTTCAAAATTAGGGTGACAATGGTTCCCCAGGAGATGTGACTTCCCGAGGGTCAAATTGTATGTCTCAGAACTTGAATGCAAAATGTATACCACAAAAGAGGGGATGATATGGGAGTCCAGTGGTCAATTTGTATATGGCAGAAGTGTGGGAGATCTCCTTGAGCCTTTCGCTCATTAATGACATGTTTAAGGTTCATGCATGACGAAGTGATAGCATTAAATCTTTCCAATTACATTTCCAGAGAGTAGGAAGGTGGCGGGGACAGGGAACAACAATTAAGGAATGGATAATTATCGAAAGCAGTTGGTGACGCTTTGAAATAGGGCTACAAGATACAACCAGCAGAGGTGAGGGCCTGAGGGTCAAATTGTATCTCTCGGGAGTGTTGACCGCAGAACGTGTAACACGAAAGAGGGAATGATGGTGCATTCCTATGGAAAAATTGTATATCATGGAACTCCAGGTACTGTTTGATAGTCATAGAACATTGGAAACACAATCTTGAGCCCGCTAGTCCGGGAACCCGCAATCGAAAAAGTGTCTAAGTATGAAACATGGAAATGGTAGGCTGAACTCGATACACAATAAATGTACAATGTCATGGAGATACATCCAACTTGGGGCTAATTATTGAAAGGAACGACGGACGAATGGGCTCATGACGGGGCATTCCAGCGAACAAATTGCATATCGCGGAACTTCGGGCATTGTTTGCAAGTCACGGAAGATTCGAAACACAATTTTGAGGTCGTCAATTTGGGAACCTGCAATCGAAAAAGTGTCCAAGTATGGAATAGGGAAACGTTGGCCCAGACTTGTTTTCTCTAATATATTGAAATTTTTAATATCTTTGCCATTACCTAGCAAGATATTCTTTGCATGTTTCTGGACAAGTTCTGTAGGGATGGTTAGTCCTCGAGATTGTTGCTTATTAATGACGATATTTACGGTTGTTGCATGATGGTGTTTTAGTATTAAACCTTTGGTGTTGCATATTTGGAATTGTAAATCACATAATTTTTTAGTGTAAGATGTAAATCACAAAACAAGAAGCAGAAGAGTTCGAAAGCGCCAACCCGACAACCGCAACCATAAACTTGGCTAAGTATGGAAAGGAACAACAGTTGGTCGGATTTGTCATGTGAGGATATATATGGAGATGAATATATGTCATCCTGACAACCCTAGAACCCTCGATCATAGAAAGGCGACTAAGTATATAACTAGAAAGTGATAATAGACGGGAAGAAGAAAAGGGAAAAAGGGCTAAGTATCTCACAGAAGAACATCTACTGTTCATTTATTAATGCCAATGTTTTCGAACCCCTAGTGAGTTCTCACTAGTAAAAGCATAAATTGCAGATCACGAAAGTTCTTTGGGTGCAAGATGTATATGATGGAATAGGGGACATAAGTGTTGGATACCACAAACCCGGGACCTGGTGGTCAGATAATTGGCTAAGTATTGAAAGGGACCGCGGTTGGTCAGGCTCATGCTGTGAAGATATAGATAAAGATAAGCATATTCCAATCTGCGAATCCAAGAGGCCGTGATCATAGAGATGCGACTAAATATAGAACCAAAAAGGGATAATAGAGGGGGAGAAAACAGGGAAAATTTAAAGAGAAAGCTTTTATATTTATTCCAATAGTATTCATATTAATATATATTAATAGATTATTTCTGGTCTAAATGTAAACCATCTTCCAATTTGTAGGATGTTATTCAGTTCGCAAATTTTTTTGAAATCCATAAGCAATAGAAAGAAAAAAAACGGCGGACGACTAGGCTCGTGACGGGGCATTCCAGTGGACAAATTGTATATCGCGGAACTTTGGGCACTGTTTGCAAGTCACGAAAGATTTTGAAATACAATTTTGAGGCCATCAATCTGGGAACCCGCAATCAAAAAAGTGTCCAAGTATGGAATAGGGAAACACTGGCCCATACTTGTTTTTGCTAATATATTGAAATTTGTAATAGCTTTGCCATTACCTGACAAGATCTTCTTTGCATGTTTCTGGACAATTTCTATAGGGATGGTTAGTCCTCGAAACTTTTTATTATTAATGACAATATTTACGGTTGTTGCATGATGGCATTTTAGTATTAAACCTTTGGTGTTGCATATTTGGAAAGAAGTACAAGGATGGGTGAAACAGGAAACAGTGACTAGGAATTGGAGATTTCATGAACCCGCCAACGCGAGGATCCAGAATAGGGTGACAAGGTCTCCCCAAAAGACATGAGGCCCCAATGGTAAAATTGTATCGCTCAGAACATTTGAATGCATAATGTGTAACACGGAAGAGGGGAGGATGTCAGAGTCCAACCGTCAATTTGTATATGGCAGAGGTCTGTGTGCCAATTGTTTTGTATTAGTGTGTTCAGTTGTCACTAGTAAGACCATAATTAATGTATATTAGGAAGGAAGCGAAGTTAGTGGGGATGGAAGGCAACGATAGATACTTTGAAACATTTGTGAACTTTGGTGGAGTGAAGCTTCCGAGTTTGAGGAGTCTGCGGTGGAATTGTAGATCACAGAAGTTTTGAGTGCAAGATGTATATCACGGAACAAGAAGCAAAAGAGTTCAAAAGTGCCAACCCAACAATTGTGGCCATAAAATTGGCTATGGAAAGGAACAGTGGTCAGTCGGATTCATCATGTGAGGATATAGATGGAGATGAAGATATGTCAGCATGCCAACCCCAGAACCCGCTATCATAGAAAGGCGACTAAGTATATAACCAGAAAGAAATAATAGACAGGAAGAAGAAAAGGGGAAAAGGGCTAAGTATCTCACAGAAGAAAATCTACTGTTCATTTATTAATGCCAATCTTTTCGAACCCCTGGTGAGTTCTCACAAGTAAAATCATAAATTGCAGATCACAAAAGTTCTTTGGGTGCAAGATGTATATGATGGAACATGGGACATAAGTGTTGGTTACCACAAACCCGGGACCGGATGGTTAGATAATTGGCTAAGTATTGGCTAAGAGAAAGTTTTTATATTTATTCCAATAGTATTCATATTAATATATATTAATAGATTATTTCTGGTTCAAATGTAAATCATCTTCCAATTTGCAGGATGTTGTTCGGTTCGCAAATTTCGTTGAAACCAATAAGAAATAGAAAGAAAAAAAGAATATATATATATATATATATATATATATATATATATATATATATATGACACAACATTTTTGTATATGCACAGATATTTTCAAATAGAAGAAGCTGCAATATATGCAAAATATTGAACATGAACATGACGTCAACACTTGAGTTTCCTTGTTGTAATATTCATTGATTCATTCTATTTACGGGACCTCGAAGAATGAAAGCAGGACGAGTCCTCCCATTTCTTTCTTTAAGTATAGGGTGGGTGCCACATAAGTATGGCCTATGACAAATTATTCTTCCATGTAAAATGTAAGGAACAAACAGAGTAGTCTTTATTTAAATCGAAGTGTTGGGCAGCAGAAAGAAAAGCTTGTCATCCATGTTTAACGACACACAAAAAAGGTACAAAATAAAATAAAAAGCAATACCAGAGATTGGAAAACACCATAAAAAAAACCGCAAATATTCTATATTCAAATAAGTTGGGTTACAAAATATAGTTGAGATTATTTGCCACAATGACTGTGATTGGCCTGCCGCCGACAAAAAAAAAATAAAAATATATATATGTAAAATAATGAATCTTGTGGACAGTCTTTTATAGATTTCAACTTGACCATCAAATACTTGATTCGTAAAAAAAAATGAGTTGAATATCAATTTCGGGTCTTGGAGTTCATTGGTGCTGCCAACTAGATCTATCCCAAATTTTTGAATAGCTTGTCTCTTCTAGATATGGCTTGCATGCATTGGCTGGTTATTCAACATTCCATACTTTGTTAAGTGTTAATTTCCATCTGTCGTCGAAAACTTGGGGTTTAGGGTGCCTTCCTTGTAATGTTCATGATCATTGACATCCGAGACAACTTAGAAATGTGATTCAGGCCCAATTCAAAGACGAGGGAGTGGTTTCATGTGACGTCAGATTTGGGGGAAACAAATCCCGTTAGGCAACAAAAGATGAGACAAAAAAAAATTCAAGTATGTTGTGACTGCTATTCTCCCTGTATTCGATCATCTGTTTAGTTGAAAAACTTGCCTGAAGATTTGTATGTTGAACTTCTTTGTTTTATTACTGTAAATTGGAAGGGACGTCCAAACCAACTGCAAAATGTTCCTCTGTTGAAGTACATAGCTTCTTCCAGCAGCACATATCTGACAAGTGTATCAAATGCTGCAGATCACATTATAATATATCTTTCTTCGTAGGGTTGGCAGACATGGCAGCCCACAAAATGGTCTAGAATGTTTGGAAGTGACGCCAAATATTACTCCATGCCCGAATACACTCAGAAGGAAATTATAAAATTGGATACCCATGAACATGAGAAACTGTATGCGCATTTGAATCAACATTCTAAAATTACAAAACGTTTTATGCCAAAGTTGTAACAGAATTGACAGACAACCAATTTCTATGTCAAAGAGTGTTGAGCAACCTATGGATGTAGTAATAGACTCGACATACAATCAACTTTCAATCACTACTGATACTAATGTCAAGTGTAAGAAGTCGTGATCCCAGGTTCCAGGTAGTTTCACCTTCAGGCATCCACATTCGCGGTGACCCCAGGCTCCAGATAGCTTTGGCTTTAGACATTGACATTGGCAGTAGCAATGGGAACATTGCTATTGACTTTAGTGTGAGAATGCGGTGAACAAATAGGGTTGTCATTGTCAAAGCACTTAAACTGCAGGATTGTCAGACCTGCAAAGAAAACCGACTTTAGTGTTTCTTTCTCATGACAACTACAATGTTTCTTTGAGTCCATAAATATTTGGAAGTTGGGTGTCCTATGCGATAATGACCTTGACATTAGGTGCATGTCAGACATCTATTATCTGACATTGCAGTGTTAATGCAATTGCCATGGTGGACGACGACTCAATTGCATTGGCACGAGCAATATTAATTGTGTGATTAATTAACATTGTTGAAGGACGTGAATCCAAAAAAAACGCCTAAAACTTTTCGAACAACCATGTGTTCAAAAAATACATTGTTCTATATTTTAAAAAATAAGAAATTGTATTTTTCGAAGATTGTTTTTTTCAAATAACACATCAACTGCAACAGAAGAAATCCATTTTCCTTATCCAAAGAAAGGGAAACAACATGAAGATTGATATTAGGTGGAAACAGCTTTGGAATACACCACTACATTAAGGTATCTTCTAAAGAATGAAATAAAATGATTACATGAAGGTGGTAGTAAAAGGTGATTTTCAGAAATCAAATCATTACCCGAACACGTGAAACTTCTTGCAGAAGGTGGTAGTATAAAGTAATCCTCAGAAAGTGTTGCAAAGTCCATAATCCAGAATTCATTCCCATTAAATTTTTCCAGTTACACGTCGATGTAAGGATTATAAAGTTTTGAGAGCGTCGTTCCCTGGTTATATACCCACCTTCAAGTAGGAGGGGAATATTTGTGCAAAGAGGGGAAAATTCATCGACCCAGATGCAATCATATGCATAAGAATAGTAAAACAAAAATGGGCAGTAGCGATAGAAAGTTTATTGTATGTGGAGTCTGTAACTACATCCATACGACAATGAACAAAATTTGACAAACAATATGGCTTTCTGTCAAGTCTGTTACCACACCCAGAAGTAGCTCAACAAACTTTGAAATAGAAACTTCTGTAATTTTAGGATGTCGTTTTAACCACCCATACAGTTTCTCATACTCGCGACGATCCAAATTTATAATTTCCTTATGAGTATATTCTCGAATGGAGTAATATTTCGTGTCATTTCTGAATATTACAGACCATTTTACAAGCCACGGTAAGTGCGACTCCTCTGACGGAAGACAAATTCTTGTGTGCTCTGTAGAATTTGATACACTTGCCAAATCTGTGTTGTTGGAAGAAACTATATACTTCAACGAAGGAGTATTTTGCAGGTGACCTGAAACTCCCTTCAAACTCCCAGTAAGAAAATAAAGAAGATCAACACACAAATCTTCAGGGAGGCCTTTCAACCAACCAAAGCATCGAATACAGGGAGAACACCAATCAAAAGATACTTGTTTGTTTTTTTTTTGCTTTTTGAGTTTCTGTTGGCTAACAGAGTTTTTTTTCGCTCAAAGATGACGTCACATAAAACCATTCTCTCATATTACATGTCCATGACTAGGAACATTACAATGAAGGCACCTTAAAGCCCAACTCTTAGATGATAGAGAGAAATGGGAATAAGTATTTAAAATCAACGCCGGAGGATGACAGTATAATCTTCTGTAGATTTTGGTTTAAATCATCTTAATGGCAGATGCCCTCGATATTTTTGCTTATTAATGCCAATATTTTTGAATATGTGCGTTGAATAGTCATTAATAGCATGTATTAACATTCCCATATCCAAGCAGATTCTCAAATATGACAAACTGTAACATATGCACAATATTAAAGAGGGACATGATGTCAAGATTTCTGTGGATGACACATTCGTGGATTGCAACGTGGTAGTAAAATATTGCACTGTTACTATGATGATGCCTTTAAAAAACTAAAATAGCCAACACTTTGCAAATTCAAAATGCATGCAAAAAAATTTATCAGATCCCATAATATTCGCTTGTTTATGCATTTTAATGGGAGATGTCCTCTATCTTTCCACTTATTAAAGCCAATCTTTTTGAACCTGTGTGGTTAGTTGTCACTTTTAAAAGAATAATTAATGTTCAATGGGAAGGGCAGAAGGTGGCATGGATGGAGGGGAGGGAAAAAATTGTTTTAAACTTTTCTGAACCCGGGAACGCGTGAACCCGCGAAAATTTGAAGACTCGACTAAGTATGGAAAGGTAGGTCAGACAGACAGAGTCATCGTAGGTAGAGGCAGGGTTTTCAGTTTGAGGATTCCAGGGTCGAATTGTAGAGCACGAAATTTTTGGGTGCAAGATGTATACCCCGAACACGGGTTACCAGAGTTTGATAACACCTATTCGTGAACCCGCGTTCATAAAATTGGCGAAGTATGCAAACAAATGGCGGTTGGTTGGACTCGTGATGTGAAGATATAGATGGAGATGACGATTTTTTAGTTCACTACACCGAGAACCTGCGAGCACATAAACGTGACAAAGTATAGAACCAAAAACACATAATAAAGGGTAAGAACAAAAGGGAAAAATGGGCAAGTTTAGAAGAAATTGGATAAATATGAAAATGAATGGCGTTCGACCGGACTCATGATGTGAATATATAAATGGAGATAACGATTTTTCAATTGGCCACCTCGGGAACCCGTGACCACAGAAACGTGGCAACGTATAGAACCAAAAACACATAATAGAGGGGAAGGACAAAAGGAAAAAACAGGCAAGTTTACAAGAGGAAAAAGAAAGGGAGAGAAGAACTTTATCGCTCACACAACAACACTTACTCTCGTAACTATGAAGCCATATAAAGACATTAACTATGGGAAAAACATCGTCAGCTATGAAATATAGTTGGAGCCTGAAAAACTCTGGTTCAAGCCATAAGAGATGTAATTTACATCCACCGCAAAATTTTGCATATTATTTTATCTTAATAATATTTTCTGGGGAGCCAACTGTAAAACCATGTAACAACATATCCAACTACAAATGTGGTACCCCAACATCGCAAAGTTTAAGCAAACAAGAGCAAGAAGCAAATAACAACCCAATTAAGAAGCACCAAAAGGCCCAACTGCAGCCGCTAGACCCGAACCCTGCAAAGTTGAATCAAACAACAATAAGAAGCATCGAGCAAACCAAGAAGCAAGCACTAACCAGCCGACCAAGAATGCCGGTGAAAAACAATATTGGCCAAATTCACTACACACAAGATTGCATCAAAAACTTTGGAGGAAAATGTATTGTAACACATCTGTTAACCAAATTTTTCAGACTGTGAGACCTGTCAGGTAAAATTCAAAGCTGGTAGGACCATCCAAAGGCCTGCCACTGTGCAAGCAATTAATAAATGTGTGGTTTTCATGGTTGGTATTTTTCAATATTTGGAGTGATCAAAATCCTCTTGTAGTTCATCTTTGTATGTGATTACTATGACCAGAGAAGCATGACTGTAATGTTGTCTTCGTCTCATCCCTGATCGCTAATGTTTGACACAAAACCAACCTCCATCACAGCCATAGTGATGCCTAGGAAAAGGGAATCTTATTTTCTCCTCACATGCAAATATGTTATGCAGGAGGATTTCAACTCAGGCATTCCCAGTAGTCAAATTTCCCACCTGCAAACTGCAGATAGCAAGCAAAGCTAATCACAGAACCCAAACCCGCCCGTCAACGGGGAACAATAGAAGGCCAATGTTCGACACAGAACCTACCTCCATCAAAGCCATAATGACGCATCACAAAAAAGAAATCATATTTTATCCTCACATACAAAGGTGTTTTGCAAGAGGATTTCGACTCAGGCATCCCCAACAGTCAAATTTCCCACCTGCAAACTGCAAATAGAAAGCGAAGCTAAACACGACACCCAAACCCGCTCGTCAATGGGGAACGATAGAAGGGTAGTTCCAATCGCGGTTGCAGAATCTCAAGCGTGCAAACTGCAACAAGATCAACATGAAAACAAGAACAACAACAACAAGCAAATAAGAAATCAGTGAACATGAAAGAAGCAAGCATGAACTAGTGAACCAACAATGCCACTAAAGAACAATATTGCCCACATTCACTGCAGAGAACATTGCATATTTTTTAAAAAAGGAAGAAACTGTATTGTAACAAGCATGTTAAGTAAACATTTAAGGCTGTGAGGCCTGTTAGGTAAACATTTAAGTCTGTCAGAACTGTTCTGTAAACATTTAAGAAAGAATGTAGTGTGGCAGATCTCTTAGTTATGAAAAAACATTTATTGTATTATTTTATAACAATAATAAAAAAAAATTAGTAACAATAGTTCGAACAATAGAGACTATGTAAAAAAAAAAATGTATTCAACGGACAAACTAATATGAAGTCAACTTATAAAAAACTGACTATCTATCTTCAAAACTTTGGATATCCAAACATTTCAAGAAAAAAATAACAACTCAGAAAGACCGTAGATGATCAAAAAACTTTGGATATGCTAACATATCAAACATTGGAAATAGCGAAGCTGGCAATAAGACCTCCAATCTATTATCCAATCAGATCATGACATATATGGTATTTTTTATTATATAAAATTCAATATTTTTAGTTCCCTAGTTCCAACAATAGATATTATGCAATTTTTTTTAGTCAAAGGACAAACTAATATGAAGTCAATGAATTATCGATCGCTATAGTCCCTCTACGCCTTCGGTAGGGACTAATAACATGAATTATTTATCAACATGATAAAAACTTGAATCAAAATAAAGGTTACTAACAGTTTAGTCTTTGCCATTTGAATTGAAAATTTAAATAAACGGGTAATGCCATTCAAATTCAAGTCTAGAGGGAATAGAGAAAGGAATGTAATGTTTTTTGTTAATAAATGTTAGAGGGTCTGAGATAGAGGATAAATTTGAACAATTTAAATAAATGGGAAATTCCATTAAACTCAAGTCTAGAGAGGATAGAGAAACACATGTAATGATTTTATTTCTTCTTTTTTTAAAAGAAGCTGAAAACTCAAGTCTAGAGGGAATAGAGAAAGGAATGCAATGTTTTTTGATATTAAATATTAGAGGGTCTGAGATAGAGGATAGATTTGAATAATTTAAATAAATGGGAAATGTCATTTAAACTGAATTCTACAGGGGATAGAGAAACACATGTAATGATTTTATTTCTTCTTTAAAAAAAAAAAAAATTGAACATAATTTGTATTAAAAGGAGATATGCTAAGGAAAACAACATTCAAACATGCCTACAAAAGGAGAATTACATCCTGAGAATATTTCTAAGACTAAAACCGAGACAAAAAAAAATATAAAGCCCTTTCTAGACAATATCCTTGTTCTTTATACTAATTACATCTTTGTAAAATTGTCCTAAACATCACAAAACTTTGAAGTACATTGACTAGATAGAGGAGGCATAATATGGATAATATGGGACCCTTAGTTGATGTTGAGGCCCTTCTTTTGTGTCCATGGGAGCAGTTCCACCATCATCATTACCAATACCATTTCCATTTCTGCCATCTTGAGGAGAGAATCTGCCAGGGCTAACTGAATCTTAGGCTGAGTGTTGAGGGTAAACTTGAGCCTTTAATTTCTGAATATCCACCTCCGTGTTGTTCATCCTTTGAGTCAGAGCGGTCAGGGCTTCCTCGAAATATCTGACTAAAAAGAACCTGGAACAAGAAGACAACATAATTATCTGGGAAGAGACACTTCCATTATCTTCCCCAACTGATACCAGCAAGCCTGATAACAAGGAATCCCAAGAAAAAGTGTCAGACAAAGCCTTACGCAGAAGCATGAAACCACACTCTAAACCAAGGAAGGAACCACTCATGTACATCAACAATGAATCCATGTCCAATTCCATCACACCACCTAAAAAACCAAAGACACCATAATTAATGCCCACACATATAACATTAATCCTCAAATGTGTGAGAGGGGGGACAAAGATGCCAAGAAGACTCACCATTACTTGTATGATCGCACTAAGAATGGGGGGGGGGAACTAAGGGATGTGCAAAATCCCCCTTTCTCCATTTATATCAATAACACCCCTTTCCGTTGTAGAATCAATCTTGGCCCAGTGGTCGGCTAGAGGGTTTAAATTTATTCTAATGTGATGGATCTTAAACTCTGCAAAACTTGTGCTAAGATAAAATATTATAGATTAGGCCATTTAAGAGATTTTTATTAGTTTGGATTCTTTTAACTATCTCCTGCACAATTATCATAGAGTCTCTTAAGATTACAATTTTAGTGATATTACACTCTTTCACTATGCACAATCTTTCATATAAAAGTGTAAGCTTCAACGATGTTATTTGAAGTTGTCCCTAAACCCCATATGTAGTAGACTATGATATTACCTCTAGGATCAAGGAGACTCCCACCCACACCTACCATCCCAACAAATGTAATTCTTTCAAAATATTAGAGGGACTGAGATAGAGAATGGAGTTGAACAAAAAATTATATTTGTACTATACACAAAGTGAAGGCAAAATCCTCACCTTTTAAGTAACTTTGTAAATATCATTTTTCTTTAACAAAACATATTATGAAAAAATAATAAAAATTAGAAACTCTAAAAATAATATGCACTTCACATCTACCATTTGAAAATGCTATACATGCATAACTGAAATATACCCCACTAATCAAGGAATAATAAAAGAAAAGAAACAATCTCCATGATTTGGAGTATAACAAAAAAGTCCACTAATCAAGGAATAATAAAAGAAAAGAAACAATCTCCATGATTTGGAGTATAACAAAAAAGTCATAGCATATTTTCATATTTTCCATGGAATTCATTGATCATCACAATTAGGCTGAGATAATTTTGTTCACATTTTAACAATTTAGAAATCAAAGTGTTTCAATATAATTCAAATTGAGATATGATGAAGAGGTACATAGTAAGCCTATAGAAGGTCAAGATTGATATCCATGTGAAGTATAATTGTTGAAATAGGGATACATCGTCATTAGAAAGAACGATACATGGTAAATAAAAATATAAAATGGATAAGGAGAAGAGAAGGAAGAATTTACAAGGAACATAAAATAAAATAAAAGTTTACCTTCGATATAGACACACAAGTTGCTTTTGTCTTACCAACATGAAAATAAAACACCGTCATTTTGTGGAAAATTCAACCCATGTTTCATAACCTCTAAATATAGTGCATTCAATTTTAGAGTATTAAAATCATGAACAATATTGAAACAAATTTAGAACATACAATGTAGTTTGAAACTCAAAAAATTCATACTTTCACTACTTGAATTCAAGATAATCCAAAGAGGAGGTAGAAAGATTCAAATACATAATCCTCATTTATCCCAAACACTAGCAATTTAAACTCAACTCATATACACTTCAAACTAAATCATACTTATGCCAATAAGCCTATGGTAATGCCCGAAATATGAATTTGCATCATCATATACCTAAAACTACATCATATAAGTAAAACTAGTGTGGGAATGTCAAACTCAAAGGGAAATCATTCAAAATATTTGTTATTATAACTTAAAGGTATAACATAAATTAGCATATAAAAAGAGTTACATAAAAAACTTTATCAAACAAAAACAATTTAAATTTGAAGTACTTCAAGCGTTTCCTCCAACCACAAAGTACCAGTATTCAACTAAGAACTACTCATTAAGAAGCAATAAATATGTTTTTTTCTATCTCTTTGCAAGACTACATTAATGGAAATCATACGAGAACATAATTATTTGCAAATGACACATCAAAATCAATAATGTGATCCTTCACTCAATCAAATTACGAGCCAATCTCAAATAAAGATTCCTAAATAAGATTGCCAAGACAAACACATGCAAGCTAATTGCTTAAAGCCTATAAATCACTAGCTTATGACCAGCCAAAGAAATATCAAACAAAACTCCATGATAAAACCATATTACACTTTCCAAGTAGTTCAAGAATAATCTACCAATATACAAACCCTCCACTCAACCCAACACTTAAGAAAAAACAACATTCAAACTATATAAGGTATGACAATAAATGTAAATATGTGCAAGGATTTGAGCTCAGTGTAGTCCCAATTGTTTTCCAAAAGTAAGCCCCAAAACACCCTATCACAAATTGCATTTGCAGGAAAAAACAAAAACTAGTATCTTTGTAAATTCAAATCATAGGGCTTGGAATTCATTGCCTGAAAGTGCCTCTTTCTCTAATAATACCTCTACAATCTTGTCTATTATTTCTTGGTTGTTCCTTATGTGGATTTTATCCATATTGCATGCATTGTCTATAATGCCCCTTACATCCTTATAATATCTCCTCTGACATGGAATTCCTTGCCATCATGTGTAGAACAACAACGATGCTTTAGACCATAGGATCCATTAAATCCCATGGACCGATTTCAGACATCTCAAAGGTTGTTCAACTATGAGCTCCAAAAGAGCTCCATGAATTACTTGTTTAGCATGTAGTCATTACAAAATAGAGAGGGAAAAATGGTACACTGGACATTTATCCATATTCTAAAGATAAAATTTGTAGAGGTCAAAGACTTCAAATACATTCTTTCCTTGCTTATGTAGGGAGGGTGTACCTGATACATTTTCAAAATTTTCAATTCATATGCATTTTTAAAATTTGTAAATAAGAAAGAAGAAAAAAATTATGCACCCAAAGTTGAAAACACTGAAACCATGCTTTGTTGTAGGAAAAATTATACACATTGATAGGGATTACTCTTCAATACACTACCATAGGGGAAGTGATAAATAGGAAATATTTTTACTTGTCTTGCTATTTGGGTCACATACTACAAATCGATCGCTACACTTATTACGACCTCAACTTCACCAAAAATTGTTTCTTTAGTAGCCCTACCACCCAAAGCCCATACAACACAAGCATAAATTTTCTCCTTGGAAATAAGACTAGGGTCCCGCCCTAGTAAGAACCATGTAATACTTCATACTTGTCCTCCAGATATAAGAGTAACTTTTGGAACTGGGTCATGCCCACTAGTCAGATTATTGGCATTATCACATTACCAAAATAAGAAGATTTGTTTGCATGATAAAAATATGGTACTCTTGTAGTACAAATTTCTAAAGCATATGTAGATTAAAAGTTAGGAGGTTGGCATGTGCAAAGATAATCAACATTTAAAGATGTTCTAGACTAGAGTAGAAGTTTATTTAAACATCCTACAATCCAACCCAAATTACTTATGTCAAAAATGATATATATATATTTTTTTAATCGTCGATGATACAAATTACCGTCTCCTCTAATTATATAGGAAAATTGGAATTAAAAATCAAAATTTAATACTTATTTTATACTAGACTTTATATATGATAAGGTATCTTTGCAAATGTTTTAGTACAACAAAGACTAATAAACTAGAAATTGACCCATTAGTTTGTTTTCTTAGCTATCTAGAACTTCAAATATGCTAAATAAAAAACTTTATTTAGACTAAGCAAACACATAGTAACTAAGCTTGCCTAAAAATATGAAAAGATTGATAATAGGAAAACAAGTTTTGGACTACCCAATACTCAAAGCTTAGATCATTATGGAAAGCAAAATTTTGGGTTAACAACCCAAATGGATGCAAAGTTGATCAATTTGAAGGTAGTCCAAAAACCTAAGGAATGATAGTTTGAAAACACAAACACACACACACACGTATGGGTTAACAACCAAAGTGGATGCAAATATTATCAATTTAAAAGTAGTCTAGTAACCTTAAAATAAAACTCTAGGTCTAAGCTATACAAAACCATTCATGATGAATATAAAATAGCCTTGATGGTTGATGGATAGGGAACAAACTTCACAAAAACATCCATAGAAAAATG